>JAUELK010051108.1:0-12037 GCA_031471215.1 Gastropteron pacificum | reverse complement strand
CCCCCCCCCCCCCCCCCCTTGTGAACATTTTGTTCATGAAGTTTTTATTTTAAATTGTTTGCAATACAAAGTGATACAACAACAGTTGTCTTTAGATCCCCCAAAAAAACTGAACAAGGCCTCTTGTCACGCGAAAGTGATATTTTCAAGTCTATTAAAAACAGAAATAGTTAGAGATATAAGAACCTACTTACCTCTCTTTAAAACTCTCCTAGATGTCCAGTCTCAACTTTCAAAACAAAAGATGAAAATCGTCTCTTGAAGTAAGTCTGGTCTTACATGTGCACAATAAAGATCTGTATGTTCAGAACCGACACTTCGAATTATTGTGAAGATCAAAGATCCGAATATATTGTCTCCAGTTGTCACTGCGTTTCCTCTTGTTGTAGTGGGGTACTGAACGTCTCACAAAACGTTTGAAATTTAAGCAAAAGGGTAAAATATAAGCCGAAGCTTCAGCAAGCGAGTCAAAAATGTCGAGAGATCCCAAAAGAACGAGAAGATACACAAACAAATCGATCACAAGAAAATATTGTTGAGGCCTAGATCTACCCCTAATTTCTTCCAGCACCAACTA
The DNA here is from genome assembly GCA_031471215.1 of Gastropteron pacificum. Taxonomy (NCBI): domain Eukaryota; kingdom Metazoa; phylum Mollusca; class Gastropoda; order Cephalaspidea; family Gastropteridae; genus Gastropteron; species Gastropteron pacificum. The sequence goes on along the minus strand of JAUELK010051108.1, from coordinate 11,460 downwards.
CTGCTAATTCGGGTACATGTTGGCCAGCTACTTGGAAGACTGGCCGTTCCGATCTGTTGTTGACTTAGCCGTGACGGTGACCAACGGAGGTTTGAGCCAGTCGGACAGATTAGCGCGTCTTATATCGGCCTCTGTGTTTCCGTGATTGAACACCGCGTGTCCGCTAAGATTACGTGTAGAGGTATGTCGCACTAAGCCCAAAGCTTTCACTTAGCCTTCCAAAACGTCAACTGCGGAATCTTGCTTCTAAACAAAAATAATTAAAAATGCGAATAGCGTGTCATTTTGAAGACAATATTATACGTCTACTGACCAGCCGATGCAACATGCAACATAATGTAGGCCTACTGATCGTTAGATAGTGTTTTGCAAGACCAGACAGTATAGATAGGCATACGTACATACTGCTTTTCGGACTTTTCGTTGTTAAACATTTCACGTATTTCACATTAGAGATCGTTTACTTATAAATGAGTGAAATGCAACCGCTCTCCATGTGTTCTGTCTCGTTAACTAAATATTTCGTGTTTTATACTTCTTCTTCTTCCTGTAAAAAACACAGCTTCAAGATTAAAGTGGCTGTGCATCCGGTTTGTCTAGTTTAATTTTTCGGAATCAATACGTTTCCCATGGCCTCATTTTGATATGTTTTCGCTTGGCATCGGTGTCGCTTTTAGATTATAATACATGTATGTGGTTGGATTTATGTTTTCACTTTACGAAAATCCACTTTCGATACTTAGCTTTGTGTTATCTTGTTCTAAAACTATACAATGATATTGAGGGAGATAGGGCAAAACAGCACTGATGTGACATTATGTCCAAACGCGTTTTGAGGTAGGTCAGCCTGTTTGACCTAATTATGAATGGCTCGTTTGGACGGGGGGGTTGTCGTCATCCTGTATTTCCTTAAAATAGTGGCTGATTTATTTTAGGACTATGGACATTTGCATCCAATCTTCGGACGCGATTATACGTTTTCCACGAGGCCCGTCGAAGATAAGACAAGTACATGTATACATTTTTACGGCCATCTTCTTACAGTACAGTTCAAACAAGGCTTGTGGAGAGAGCTATAGATGTGTGTAGAATTAGACAGAGAGACAGACAGACAGACAAACAAACAAACAAACAAACAGACAGACATAGAGAAAGAGAGAGAGAGAGAGAGAGAGAGAGAGAGAGAGAGAGAGAGAGAGAGAGAGAGGAGACAAACAGACTGATAGACAGACAAACAAACTGATAGAAATAAAGAGAGAGAAGACAAACAGACTTATAGACAGACAGACAAACAGACTGCTAGACAGGCAGACAGGTAGACAGACAAACAGAAAGATAGAAAGACAAACAGAGAGATAGACAGTCAGAGAAGTGAAAGGAAAGAGAGATGTGAACAGATTGACACATAGAAAAATGATAAGAAGAAGAGTAAGGGAGACAGACAAAAACGGGTTTTTAGGAGTATTTTCTGGTAATTATGCATCTCCTGAAACGTTTTCCCAACCGTTTATTTAAAAGAGGCAACTAATGAAAACCTACAACTTCATTCGAGAGGCAATCAGAGACTGTCAAGGGCAACCAGCTCACAGCAAAAGGGATTAGAAAACAACAACAGCAACAACTTAAAAGATGAGGAGCTACCTAAAAGCTACCTAAAAGCTACCTAAAAGGCCCATCGGTGGAGAGTTGACGTTGATTGTACTCAAACATTCACTCTGGAGTCACGAAAGAGCGACACCGATGCTCAGCGAAAACCTATCAAAATGAGGCCCTGTTTGCTTGTTGTGGCTTCTCATCACCCGATTAATGGCATGCGATGTTTGGGCGACCCCGCTTGGCGCGTGATGTCTAGTGCGCATGATCTCAGGGTAAAAGTAACGATGGCATTTATATAGCGCTTTTCCTCCGGAGAGCTCGAAGGGCTTTACATCTATTACTCCCCCGACAGGCTACTAACGTATACAACGCATAACACATCACAAACATTGAACACAAGTACAACTTGGGATGCGCAGAAACATGCCTATAGCCGGGTACCCCTTTTTACACCTGGGTGGGGTGAGGAAATGGTGGTAGAAAACCTTTCCCATGGGTATAAGGAACTCGTCCCAGTCGGGGCTCGAACACGAGGTCGTTGGATGCCGAGTCCGACACGCTACCGACTGAGCCAATTCGCCACAAGTCGACCTCGTGAATGGGGAAGAATAAGAACTACACCGTGTACGCAATGATGTTGTTTTTTTAGGTGTCTTTGTTGATGGAGGCTTGCAAATTACCAAATTTGTGATGATAGATAATATCAACTATTTCCCCAAAAGACCTTGTTCATTCCAGATCCTTCTCTACCTCTTGGGAGGCATACTGGTAGTGCTGGCGCCCATACCAGCATACTGACAAGATCTTTCGCTGTCTATAATTTGGTACCCCGTTTACACCTGGGTGGGTGAGAAAGTTATGATGCCTTGTGCTGGAGGGGGGCAAAACCCCTGAAATCCAAATCGATTTGACAGTTCCGAGATTCGAACCCGAGTCCTTTGACTCAAAGGGCCAACACACTGACCACCTGGCCACCAAAAATGTGGTCAAAATATGCCAGCCATGTTACCTGTGAAGTAATTGAATATTTGGTTGCAGATATAGTGCTATATGTCGCTGGGTGGATATTTCGAGTAGAGGTACGTGGCCACAGACACTAGCTCGTTATTATAGTGAGTGCCCATTTGGGAATCTTTCGCGTCAGAGGAAAATATGGCCTTGGGCTAAAGCAAAGGTAAACCATAAAAAAAAGTATTTGTGATTTACAGTGATGTTCTGCTCATGTACAAGTACATTTACGCACATTGATGTAACGTCTTGAGCTTGTTTGGTTTCAAGAAAAGACGATGATGCAAACTAAAATAAAAACAAAAGCAAGGGAAATGTAGAGCGGCACAAGACAAGTGAAGGGCCTGAGCAAGGAAACAGCGTTCTCTTTCGTCACATCAGTGATGTCCTTCAATCTCATTTTGTATATAGAACAAAATAGCACTGAGGTCGTGGTTTGCTTCCACCGAGCACAGCAATGCAACAACCCCCAAACCCTTTCATTTCAGGCGGGGGCGGACACCGTAGATAAGGTTGAGTTTTCACGTGGTTCGAGAGTACCTCTTGACTTCCGGTCTCTGCGATTGCTGCCAGGCGAGTGGGTGGCGTCCCCTTTGAAGACCGTGAAGGAATTCCACAAGTCAACAGATAAAAAGATTAAGATCGACTTATTGGTCCAGGATTGTCCTAACATTTCTGAATGTAAAACACGTTGTAGCCTTTTTTTCCCCCTCTCCAAGTTCATCTATCTAGTGATCAGCTTCGATATGAACATGTGTTGCTATTTGAAAAATGGTAAAGCTAAAAGAATATTTTTAAAAAAATAGATCTAGATTAAAGTTTTCCGGATGTGTTGTTCAAACATCGAGAAAGTTAGCATAACAGAAGATTATAAAAATGAAAGAGGAAAGAACGTCTAAAATTATTCCCATGTATGGTACATCTTTTCCTTATGTAAGGAATTACTTTGCTGGATACTGGATACTGGATATGCATTTGTAGAGCGCACAAATCCATCATCAGGCGCTGGGCCTGTATGCTCTAAGGCACATTTAGACAAAACACAGTCACAAAACAGACGAAAAACAAAAACAACAAAACCTTAACTGGATCTTGAACAACAACAAATGTGTTAAAAAAAACTTTTTTTTAAATTCAAAAAAGTAAAGAATAGATAGTTCTGAAGCCTATTTTGAAAATTCCTTTCAAATCACAGGCCAATGAGTGCTTCCCCGCCCCCGCCTAAGCACCAGAGAAACTACTAACACTAGAGTTGTGCCCCCTCAGAGATAACAACACTGTGGAGGATGGACGCTAATAGTTTGGGGGATAAACACGGCACCTATCTCTGGGCTATTCTGGGACCTGTGGGCATCCACATCGAGGATGTTAGTGTTAGGTTTTGATAGGAACAAATTTAAACAGATCAAGACCACTTACGGTCTACTGCTGCCAAATCAAGTAACTGGGGCATTCCTCTTTTACATGCATGTTTGTCTGTTTGGGTTTCTTGTTTGTTTGGTTCTTTCTCTTGTTTTGGTTGTTGTTGTGTTTTTTTTATTTTGTTGTTGTTTTGTCTATTATTTTTTGTTTTTTTTATATGTTTTTTTTTGTTTTTCGTTTCTTAAATATTTTTGTTGGTGGGTTTTTTTAGGGTGGTGGTGGCGGGAGGGTGTTTGGTTGTTTTGGTTGTTTGGGTGGAGTTTTTGTGTGTGTGCAAGTGTTAATTTTTTCTTCAGAGTCAATCCCGAACTTTATTCCAATGATGACAGATTTGGTACTATTTCGATAACATCATTTCTCAGAAACATTGTTGTTGTGTATTCCGGGTGTTATGAGACATTAATTAGCTAGAGCATTCATAATTTGTTGTTTTGTTGAAAGCAAAGATTGAAGACACAATTTTTAACAAAGACACACAAAAAGAGGAAGAAGTAAGTCAACGCAATCTATAGAAGACTGACAACACTATTAGAGCATGTATTTCAACTTATTAATCAATTCTTCTAAACTTGCGAGTAAGACTTTTTCGCCAGTTTTGTCTTAAACATAGAACAAGTTATTTTCCATTCAGGTTAGAGTTTCCATGAAGGGAGCGTACGTATATCTTCTTTTTCCGTTTGTCCATTGTCGCAGAACCATGCCCTTTCACCTTTGACCCCGGGCTGAGGTAATGTGTTAGCTGCTCGCGACCTTGACCTGGTTTGACGAACTTGCTGAGCGTGGCATCCCGGAAATACAAGAAGGCTGGTTGAGGCGGCTTTGACATTCTGAGTCGTTCTCTTAAAAGTCGCTTTGACCCAGTTAACGCTTCTGGGGACATGGCGTCGTTCTGGTCAGCAACATGGCTGACAGTGTTTGTGGTCCTCAATGGCGGAAGGCTAGTGCTCTCACTGTCTTGTCCATCTAGGGATTTAGTCACGAGGCCTGCATGGAGCTTCCGGTCTCTGATGGTCGTGCTGGCGGCCACCCGGCGAAAATCTCCTCGACTGCGGCCGCTGACCAACCCCCAGGAGACGTGCAGGTCGGCGCGGCCCAGTGTCTGAGTGAGGGCCAGAGTGACGTCAGAGGTGGCTTGCGTCATACAAGACTGAAGTTGCTGGTAGAGTCGTTGGACACGATCGTCCCGCGAAAGATGTGGATCCGTGCCTGAGTTGAGAACTGTATGCCTAGAAAATGTATGAATTCTGTGTGAAGGATGCTCATTGTCCATCACAGAGGAAGATTTGCTTGTTGGGTACGAAACAAGCGGCGAATTGTGCAAAGATGGCAATTGGTTTAATGGATCAATGGCAAATAACATTTGCTTGGTGTATAGTGGTGATGACTTGTCAGGAAAGGCAACTGGCTGGATGTAAGATGAAGTCTTATTTGGGTTGGGTGTATGCTGATTAGTTGAGTTCATTAAGTCAAGGGGAAATGCTTTGTGTGTGTCTATGTCATCATCGGCATCGGAGAGGGTATGCTCGATTTCGGGTGTCGGAGTTCTTGTGACAGCCGGGAGTCGTTCAATATTTGGAAGTTTTATGTTTGTGTGGGACACAGGTGGAGTTTTGCTCATGCTGGGAACAAGGGGAGTTTGTTCAAGACTAGTTTCCATCTCACAAGTTTGAGCTGTTTCCGTTTTGGTTTGTATCGGGGGCAAGGTGGTGACCTGGCTTTTAGATGATACATTCATTGTGTTGGCGCAGTTTATTTGGTCCTTCACTGAAGACAGACCTTCAGAAGACGAAGGCAGTGGAGTTGGTGCGATTTGAGTGTCATTGGCGAGAGAACATTGTGTCTGTATCTCCATAGATTTTGGTTTCAAAATATCTGAGACATTTCCTTTGGCCTTTGAAATTATAATGCTGTGTTTGTTGTATTGGTTTGGGTTGTTATCATTGTTATCATGTTTTATGCCTAGGTCATTGACAGCGCTGGCAGACCGACAGATGCTTTGGTCTTTGACGTCATTTCCGTTCTCAGACGTCGCCTGGAAGATCTTATCTCCATTCTGGAAGGTCATACTGTGGGTAGATGCTAGCTCTGGGAAGGTCAGTGACCTTGAAGTGCTGAAATCTAAAAAGTGGTACACCCTCGGCTCTGACGACGCCTTTGTCGATGTAGTACGTTCAACTGTTTGTGTGCCTGACTGCTTCTTCTCTGTCTCCGTCTGTGTCTCCACACTCACACTGCATACATCAATGGACGCTTGGACAGATGCTGAATCTTCTTCTTTTGTTTCTACCTCCTCCTTCTCCACAGACGTACGCTTTACTAGGATAGGAACAAGACTGCCTCCTGTATCTTCCATTGTCTTGGGACGACTGGTATCTTTGAAGGAGGACGACGAGACACGATGGTCGTTCTCGGGACGCAATGCTTCTGTGTTGTCCCCTTCGCTAATGCCTTCTATTTCAGATGCGGTGGTCATCCCTATGGCCTTTGCATACACGTGTGAGGCACTGTCCCCCAGGCTGATGGTCACACTGCCACTCCGGGCACGGTCAACCAACCTCTGTGTGTGTGGGGGGGGGGGGGGATAACAGCATGTTGAGATTAGATGACACATGATGCAGAGGTAAAAAGAATTATTTGTATTGGAACCAGTAGGATCTCATTTTATGTCAGTTGTTGTTGCGATCAGGCATAAGTTATGAATTATTCACTCTTCAGGTGGTCTACTAATAGACCTACAGAGCCAAACAGTCTAGCTCTGCAATACATGTGCAATACAGTCATTGAGTTGGTACTGCCTATATTGATGCAACGTTTGGGACATTTAGGGTTACAGCCATGATTTAGGACCGAATCGGGTGTATGTCACATCATTTTCTGTAGCCCTGGTGCTTGAACTTGTGTGAAATAATTCACAAAGTTAACCACAGCACGTGGGCAATTTTACGTCAGTAGAACTACATCTCAGGCACTGACTCTCAGGACCGCGCGGTGGCCGAATGGTTATCACTTTGGGTCAACGAGGTTGGTCTCCAAGCCGAAGACCTGGGTTCGAATCCCAGTGAGGGTATTCTGGACATGGGTCGTGTGGGCAGTTTTCAGGGATGTCCACCCCGTCCTATCAGAGACGGACGTTAAAATGTAGGTACCACCTCTTATATGATCTAATTGTGTCGCTAGGGGTGTAAAACTTAAGCCACTAAAAAACGACTATTACTCGGTATCAGACCTTTGATATACCACCACTGGGTGACTTTATAAAATTAAGGCACGAATCGGTTATAAGTTCCTTCCAGGGTGTTGGTGAAAACAAGTCCTTATGAAAGATATCTTGGGAAGAATATATCCTGTTTTGCCATAAGTGTGACACGTTAGAAATATGACGCACCAAATGAATAGTCAAGGTGTCAACTTGTCATAATAGCCTAACAATTCTCTACTCCTCAGACTTGCCCACCTGAAGGTTCTCGTCCTGGTATAACTCGTCCTTGACCTTGGTGATCTGCTCCAACATGTTGTGGGTCAAGGCCGTCTCTTGTTCCCGTTGTTGCTGGTATTGTTCCAGTAAACTCTGCAGCTTTGGTTCGGCCTCTACGGGCTGGGAAGTGCAACAAGAATTTCATGACCAAAACAGTGAATGTGAATGAGTTTCCAGGTATAGTTCTACCTCATTAGTATCTATGCAGCTTACGTTGAACAAACAACAATGCAGACAAACAATAATAGAAACAACGACACTGCAATATCCGTTGGACCCTTGTTCGATTGAGACCCAAACTCGACATACACAAACCCACACATTCTCATAACCCCGAATAGATTCATCTATCATTCATTTTGATCTCATGCCACTAGACACACACTAGATCTGTACAAAATGTGCATTATGTATACAAAACCAAGACCTCCGTGGACTTCTACTTCCTACATTCCCCACTATAGAAAACACACTCTACACAAATCTCCCACAACTGAAGAAAACTTCCACTACATGGCATTGGACAGAGGGGCGAAGGCCCATAATATGTGGTTGGATCACTGAAGAAGAAGAATACAAAACCAAATACCTCAGAGTTGTCTCCGATTGTCTCCAGCTGGCCGACCTTGAACCTGAGTATTCTCTCTGCCAAGGTCACAGGTCGGCCTTCTTGGTCCACCCACATGGTGCCTCGCGCTTTCAGACCTTGGCGCATGCGTAGACGAAGTTGTTGCCGGAAGTGGAGCTCACGCCATTGCGAGTCTGGGGAGAGCCGGGCCATGATGTCACGACGACGACGCTGTCTGTATTCCCCCATTTCGTCGTCGTCATCTCTGTCAGGACCATGTCGTTGTTGTTGTTGTTGTTGACGCTGTTGTCGTTGTTGTCGCCGTGCTCTGCTATGGTTGCTACGTCTACTGTCAGACTGCCGACTGGACATGCTTACAACTGAGTGTTGTCTGTTTACAACTGTGTGTCGTCTGTTTTTACTACTACGCGTGTCTGTTTACAACTGTGTGTCGTCTGTTTTTACTACTACGCGTGTCTGTTTACAACTGTGTGCCGTCTGTTTTTACTACTACGCCTGTCTGTTTACAACTGTGCGTCTTCTCTTTAGAACTTTACTATGCGTCGTCTGTTTTTACAACTATGTGTGTCTGTTTACAACTGTGCGTTGTCTGTTTAGAACTGTGTGTTGTCTGTTTACAACTGTGTGTTTTCAGTTTACAACTGTAGGTCGTCTGTTTTTACAACTGTGTGTTTTCTGTTTTTACAACTGTGTGTCGTATATTTTTACAACTGTGTGTCGTATATTTTTACAACTGTGTGTCGTATATTTTTACAACTGTGTGTCGTATATTTTTACAACTGTGTCGTATATTTTTACAACTGTGTGTTGTCTGTTCACAACTTTGTGTCGTCTGTTTACAACTGTGTGTAGTCTGTTTACAACTGTGTGTTTTCTGTTTTTACAACTGTGTGTTTTCAGTTTACAACTGTGTGTTGTCTGATTTTACAACTTTAATGTGTGTCGTCTTTTTTACAACTGTGTATTGTTTGTTTACAACGGTGTGTCATCTGTTTGGTGTGCCTAAGTTTGCACTGCTCTGTGAGGGCTTGGAAACGTAACAGATGTGAACTGGTCCACCTTGAAAGAGAGAAAGGTAACAAATACCCGAATGAAAACAAAATTAACATAGGATCATGTCTCTTTTAAAGAAATTCTTACTTCGATATTTTCAATCCTCCAACTGCAATAGTAGTCTTTAAGCAAACAAAGTTTGATATTCAAAGTAAAGAATTATATATTGGAAACTTTTAAACTCCATACCGTTAAGGATTACCTAATATATACAAGAGGTTTGGGATATTTCCAGTGATTATATCTTACAGACTGTGATCAATGTCAAGAAATGCTCCATCCAAGAACCAGGTCTTAACGATTCATCGTCATTTCAAGGTGAGATATCTTGAAAACTCCGCATTTTCAAACACATTGTAGTCAAAAATAGACTAGCAAACATAATTCAATATTCAATGTCAAATTATGTCTGAGGGGGGGAAACGGACAAGGTGAAAACTGACACCTGAAAATGTAGATCAGAATAGAAAACAAACATCCCCAGCAGCGATACTCGACCGACAGTGAGCAAACACAGTTGTAACTAATCCTGAGTTCATATGGTTACAGTTAACTTGATGTAGTCAGGGAAATATACACCTAATTCATATTTAGTTCTTAGTTTACATACAGGGGCCACATATATTGATCGAAACATTTCCACATCCTACAACGCACCACAAAGCACAACATTTTGGTGTACTTAAACGATACAGCAAAGTGCTCTCATAACTTCTACTTCCGGATATGTGTTCCCAGTTTCAATGTCGCCATCCACACCTCAGTTTTCTTTTGAGGCACAGCCTTGAGGCTTGGTCTTGAAGCCTGGACTCACATCCCCATCTAAATGTTGGCATGTGCAGGTCCCTTTCAGGCCGGGCTACAGGAGAAAACTGCGTAGTGGGTAGCCAACTTTTGTGCTAACACCCCCCCCCCCCCCCCCCCCAATGAACGCAGCCCAGGTGGTCCAAGGTCGTGATTGGTTGTTTGAGTTTCTGTGACCTAGTTCTGTTTTCCTTTTTAAGGGGCGATCAATCTTGCCAGATAAGCGGTCGAGTTTGAACGTTGTTTACTCATATTTAATGTACATGGTTGTACAAATCAAAGGCACTCCTCTTACAGAGAATGGCCAGGTTCTAACCGGAATTTGAGTTACCAGAATTACATGTAGCTCTTTTCACGACGTTAAGTGACGCAGAGGACAACCTTCTTAAGCTACGTTCACTTGTGTAGCGTTCAGAGTATTTTACTTCCTAAAAGTAATCGATCGGTTTGATTGAAAGGTCTCCAGTACCACAATCTTGTAACCAAAAAAAGCACCACACCCCCTGAACGAACGTACCCTTTTAGTGAACTATCAATATGCAATATTCGCACTCGGCAGTCAATCAACCAAATCTGTTTATTTGAAATATTTTTAATTCCTCTTTTTCATTATATCTCAATTTCTTTTTCTCCCGCTTAGTTTCAAAACGGACAAATACACTTTTTAGTCGAGATTTTCGAGTGCAACTCAGCAACACAAAGATCTGACAAGCAGTTTGCTTTAGACATCAAGAGAACAAAGAACTCCTCAATGCTGCGATATCAATGTTTTTCAGTTCATGATTTACAATGGAATGTCTTTAATGGTAGAGCCCACATTACAAAAACCATAGGTCTACACAGAGTTCAAACAAGTTGTCTTCCACACTGAACATCAGACACACAAAAAGTCTAACCCTTTTATGTACAAAATGTTCTCAAGTTCGACACAGGTGGACTTCTGGACCACCAGTCAATTCGTGCACTTTACCAAACCCCTTTATTGTTTTCAGATCATTGGAGCTCGGTTCAAAGAAAACACAATCATAGATTGGCTTGTGGACACAATGTATGCTAAGGAAATTGATGAAGTAGATGTGGGCTCAAATTACGTGGTAGCTAATTGGATACTTCAGATTGTTGCTTGTCGGAGCTCTTGTTCTTTCAATTGCCTTTAGACGACAACTCAATGTATGCAGTGTACTTTGTCAAAAGAGAATGTAGCCTAATTGTTAGACCATTTTGGTAAGAACATAAAATCGATACATTGTATTATATTATTGTATACACTTTCTTTATCCGCTCAAAGGGAAATTTGCCTTTGTGTTATGAGCTCCGCTTTTTGCCGAAGTTAACACGCAGTCGCAACAGAGCAGCGCCTATCGGCTATTTTTGTTTTTGAGGGACGAGGGAGTTTTGATAGGGTTGATGATGGTGATGATAATGACGACGATGACGATGATGATGATGATGATGATGATAATGATGATGATGATGATGATGATGGTGGTGGTGGTGGTGGTGGTGGTGATGA
>JAUELK010050998.1:566-13063 GCA_031471215.1 Gastropteron pacificum | reverse complement strand
TGTGTATGTATGTGTGTGTATGTGTGTGTATGTGTGTGTATGTGTGTGTGTGTGTGTGTGCGTGTGCGTGTGTGTGTGTCAGCCAGTCCTCTGTGGTTATCAATCACTTATAACTTGGAATGGGAGGCGTTAGCTGACTAAGTCTGTGTGCCATTTTCAGAGCATTTTCATTTAACATAGACATAATAAGCGGACATAGCAAGGGCCTTTGTATCGCTAACAAAAACACGGTGTAGATTGATTGGAGAACCGGTAAGTAGCCTACAGATCTGTGGCGATGTTGTTTAGGCCTATCTAGGCTAGAACTTAAAGAGCAATTCAGGCGAACAACACATGGGAAGTTAGGCCCTAGTACATACCCGATACCGGTACTTAAGATGTTGAGTTTCTATGTTATCGTTGCTGTTGTTTCATTGTTACTATGTACATGAGTACCTATTGATTGTGACAACTAACAACAGTCGTGTTGTAGTCACAGAGCCGATCCGTAGCAAATGATGAGAATCGAATTTATTATAGGGCTACACAGACAGACAGGCCCGTCGTCAGCACATAATATTATTGTTATGTTAGGATGTCTGCACCATATGAAAGCACAGAGTATTCCTCCGGAGCTTTCTTGTACTTCGGTCACCTACCTTCTCTGAGGCCATACATCATTACAATGTATAGCCTAGGTGTTACATCGGGGAAAATCGAAAGTGTGTGAAACAGGCTGTTAATTAGATCTATATGCCGTGACAATGACATAGGCCTGGTTTTCAATCGATTTCATTCGTTTAAGTTTAACACCGTGGGTAGGGGGCTACCTCGGTATGACACATCACAGTCATACACTATAGGAGTTTGACATTTTGATGATCAATGTCAAGAAGACGTTATCTTACTAACTAACCTTTCAGCAATGTGTCCCAATGTACCAGCCGGTAGTTTATACAATTATACTGAGTCATAGTAGGAAATGAATCAACCAGAATTACAGCTTATCTTAGATTGTCTTACATGACTCAGGGGCAATGAATGAAATTGGACTAAGACACAGACTGTGATCAAACTACGGGTTTGTAACTAAATCTAATGTTTACTTGTCATTATTATGTGTGGATATTTTAAAGTATCATAATGTCATGACCTTCCTTTACACTGTTTTAAAAATAAATCAGGCAATACACGGTCTTTGAACTCCGTTGACCCCCATCTATTACAAGGAGGAGAATGAAGAGGAGGAGGAGGAGGAGGGGGGGGGGGGGGAGGGTCTTCTTTGACATCAACGTGAACACGTTGCCTATATAATAAGGAGCTTGTAGGCATAACATAAATCACAATGTACAAAGTTAGGCATAATTGTACACATGTATATATTAATCTATAATGAATAGGCCTACATTATTCTGATGATTGATCTAGAACTGAGTTGCCTATATAGAAGAGGGCTTACACTTACAATACAACAAACGTAAGTTAGCCTATAGCTATTAATGCTGATAAAAGCGCTATATGTGACTGACTATGCATATTGACTTCACTTCATGGCATGAAGTGAGAAAAAGCAAGACAGGTAAAATAGGTGTGCCTCTGACTCGCTCGTCTGCTTGCCAAAGTGGTTTACATCATCAAAGGAATCGGACGTGACGAATAAAATGAACAAAATAAGATAGACCTACAGAACGTAACCTGACTCATCCCAGTACTGCGTCACATCAGTGCTGTTTTGTTCTATCTCCTTCAATATCACTGAGTAGATAGAACAAATTAGCACCGAGGTCGCGACTAGATATAATACATTATATTATTTATATTATGTACGCCTACTTCACACTACAGTATGTAGGCTTATGCCTTAGGGGTTTGGTCGGAAAGTCTTTGGTGAAGCAAAGAAACTCTAATTATTTAATAAAGAATCGAATTTTCTAGAAATGGTACACAATAGAATATGTAGGCCCTACGTGTCCTAGTTAAGTAGGCCTACTGCGTGGGTTATAATATAGACCGTATTATAGATAGCACTTTTCTCATCTCTTCACCAAAAGCTAATGCTAGAACGACATGCCTACCCTATTATTATGCTAACGGACTTCCAATTTCTAATTCTATAGGCTTTCCATATGTAAAAAATATTATACTACATTATTTCAAGTCCGAGACTAGCTTCGTAAAACCTTTTACATACTCGTTTGGTAACCTTCCAAGCCAAAGCCTGAATAGTAACTCAATGAACTTTCGCAAACCCACCTGAGCTAAAAAAAAAAAGTGTTCAATAACCACACACTCTCCATGTAGGCCGACGTTTTTACGTCTAGCATCCCTGAGTTCCTATCATGAACATTATGTGTTTTACACTTTAATTTTAAAGCATAGCCTGTTTTACCTGTTCAACGTAAACGTTGGCAGAGAGTGTAGCCCCTATGCTGTCTTAGTGATGATGATAGAGAGTAAGTGTGTCTCAGGTCAAGTAGGCCTACAGCTAACAAAGGAACCAACCGAATGCAATGATAATTGCAGGCTCACAATATATATTTCTCTTTATTTAAGTGATATATATGTATAATAAAAATGTTTTTTTGAGTTTGCCACTCCTTGTGGCACAATTATTAGATCATTTAGGAGGTGGGACCAACGTTTCAACGTCCGTCCCCGATAAGACCTTTGCAAGGTCACAAGAGAGAACATTCCATCCAACACTGATGTAGGCTATCTATCATGCCTGTTTGTTGCACTTACTACAGTATTACTATTATTATTATTATAATTATTATCTACTGACGTGCGTGCTATTTCTTCACTACTGAAAATATTTGTTTAAATTATTTTCACTAATGTACTTTTATCATACCACCCAGTAGGCTGCGTGTATTCTGAAAGTATGAATAATAGTAATAGGCCTATGCGTATAAATCTATCTGTTCAGAGGCCTCACTCATGTTAGCCCTTGTTGAACTATAATTAATATGATGAGTGTGTGTGGTGTTTTGATTCACTGTGTATTTCTATCTTTTTTTTCCTAGCGACACTGCAGACTTAAATATGACCTCGGGGTTGAAGAATTGATAAAATATACATGTATGTAGTAAATAGTCATGGCAGTTCTATTTCTATTGATCTCTTGACTCTGGATGACTGCAATGTACATGTAGGCATAGCATGTACATTGACTGACATTGTTATACAAAACCTTTTTCTTTTTCAAATCCAACGGAAGCATAGTCTTAATACTTAATAATTTGTCTATGTTAGTAATGTTACCATCGTCCAACAATTTCTCAAAATGTATGTAATCATTGTTTGTTATAATACAATACATTGTATGTAGTTCCGGTAGGCTTACATATTTCCTGTGTTCTTGCCAGTGAATGTGAAAAGCATTACTCACATAATGTAGAGATCAGTGTACCAATACCATACCCATTGTATTATTAATTATACAGTACATGTATAAACAAAAACTGAAGCAAACAAGATTTGTAGAGTTCATAAATCAATAGCATGTTTTTTTTATTCTCACAAGGTTTTTGGATCATGGCATTTCATCATTTCAATTTTAAAACAAAAATTCAAAGGAAAGTACAATATTATGTAGAACTTGGTTTTCTTTTTACAAAACTTTTACACGGCGAACCAAAGGTATACAAAGAAAACTATAGACATATGAACAGTTTAAAAATAATCATAACAAGATTGATCTGTGTCAGTATTACATTGAATAAGAGGCATTGTACATTAATTTTGTAAAGGAAAAGAAAACAAAATAATATGGGGGTTGGGTAGGTGGGATGATAAAGGGTCATTTCAAAGTTTCATCAAAGAATTATTTGAGATTGAAACAGTGGGGAAGAAAACTGAACATCACAGAATCTTCATAAACTGAATGACAGGATTACCTGCAGTCGTAGTTTTGCATTTTTTTTTAAATGTTAGAAAATGTGTTTACAATGAAATAATCAAACGTCTGAAAGATACCTGTAGTTTCGTCAGCAGAAAGTAATGCAAGCTTGTAAATGCAACCTGGGGTTGTCAAACTACCAGTAATTTACTCTACTGGATAATCACTACCAAATACATCACTGTAACTGTAAGAACATGTGTAAACAAATTAAAAGATAACTTCTAAAGACAAAATAACAAGAAAAATAGTAAATTATACTAATAAAAAAACAATCCCAATGATAGCCCTGGATACACAAATATCCACACATCAATACATGCAGTCAGTAATGAAGAAAGTGTGTTGTAATCACATGAGTTCAATAGCAAATGCTTTGTAAATGTAACGTCCTGAGAGAAAAAAAATTGGAAAAAACATAACTGTTGCTTTTCATTTTCAATTTAATTTCCTGTACAAACAAAGCACAATCTGAAGTATAATCAAAAGACAACTGTAATGTGGTGTCCAGTTGAACATATGGCAGACAAATGATTCAAAATCAAAACTTCATGTGAAAAGGGAAATCCACAGAATTAATGTTTTCTTTTACAGACAGAAATGAGAGTACATGTAGTATGATTGAACAAAAAAGTCATTGAGATTAATTAACAAGATAAATTAATACATGCACCCACTATGATGTTTGGATGTGTGAAAGTACAGAATGTCAATCATAAAATGGCACCATACAAATCGTTCATTTTTACAATCACTGTAGTTTTATATTACACTTGATTAAAACAACATTAGAGTACATACTTACAAGTTTGTCTATACAACAAAGGGTTCCACTTTAAATGAAGTTAATTATAAAACATTCTTACAAGAAGTAGATACAACTATTGTATCCATTGAGAATGACTTTTTCTATTACTCTACAGTATGAATGAGTGAGGGTGGATACATTGTTTCATGATAAAGTTAAATTTAAAGTCCATTATCATACACAAAAAACCCAATAAATAAATAAAAGGTCTTCAACTGTTCTAAAGCTTTTGGTAAACATTTAATACATGTATTACTTGTTAAAATCAACAGACAGTAGAATATTTAACTGTCATATCAGGATATAATCAGGCAACATAATTTAATCTGTATCTCAACTGTTAGCAGAAATACTACAAGCTATGTAAATTGAAAAAAAGATATACCAAAAAGGTTGCATATTTTGATTGATAAACTACAACTGTTCTTGAGATATCTAAAACCAATACATTCGAAGCATAAATAATAAATGCTCCATTACACAATCATTCCTGTGTTCCTGTGTCCTGTGAGTGATCTTGTGAAAATACAAGCAAATGGCAGTTTTATACTGTTATAGAGATACTGAACATATTATTACAAAGCTTTAACCAAATATTTTTGACAAAAAAATCCTCTTAAGAAGAAAGATCACAGTGTGAATAGATAAGATCTTAAATCTTCTATGATTGTAGACACGATACTGCTTGTCTGCTTTAGAAGATGTGCTCATAGTGTTTCATAATGGACAAATCAGAATAGACACTTGAGATATTATATAATAACAAATAATAGATTGTAATAGTAGGAATAGTTACTAAAATACACTATTTAAATTCATATCCTGCGACAGTAATGAAATACATCCCACTATCAAAGGAATGAAAACAAAGAAACACTGACAGCTTGGTTGTTTGAACCATAAAATGAGTAAGATACAATCTGTGAATCTAGGCTTAATTTATCATCTCTGTTAATTGTTCATAAAATTATGTGCATATGAAAATGGATACAATATAGTATACAAAACAGATAAGCCGACCATGTTAAGCAAACACGAGTCATTGTGAAATGTTCATAGAGCTGATATTACACAAGTGTACAAAAAAAGTTCCTCCGTAGAGCAGAAATCAGTCTGTGTTCAGTCTTTTGGTCTTACTAACACAACTCAACGTCTGTATAAGGGAAGCTGCTCTTTCAGATCAACGGGTGCATATGGTACCACATGGTCCATGCCGACATACATCGCAAAAGGAATGTTCGCAGGTTGTTCATTCATGGCTTGCTGTTTGAAGACCTCCGGCCCTGGAGAGGGACAAGTCCACAGATCCCAGCTCTTGGTGTCAGTGGGACTGTCCATACCTGGAGGTCCCCAGATATTCCTGGGTAGAGGGGGGGATGGAGCGGGGGATAATGAAGGGGAGCAGGCATTGCTCACTGTATTCACAGGGCTATGCTGTTTGCTGTAAGGGGACAAGGGTTGAGGAGGCTGGCTTTGGAAGTCATTGTTGTACTTTGTGATAGGACGCATGGGGTAGGCGGAGCCCGTTCTGGGATCTTGCTGCATGTAGGGTGAATGTGAAGGGATTGGGTGGGGGATCATGACATAACTGGACTGGGGAGGTGGAGTTCTGGCAAGATTGCTGGGTGGGGGAGGGGTCCTGCTGTGGTAGTTGACATGTTGACCACCTCCCTCAGAGTGCCTCTTGGAGTGGTTCACAACTTGCCAGGCATCTCCATCCTCAGAAACCTGGCCAGACAGGGCGGCTTGCTGTGCGGGAACAGGTTTGTCTTGGCGTCCCTTCCCCGAATACGTTCCTCTTGTGTTAGGCCTGGGTGAGAACTGCTCTCTGGGAGGAGTGGACTTACCACTCTGATGATGGCTCTTCTTCTTGGATGGGGTTTTCTCACTAGGAGGTTGTCTTACAGGTGGCTCGTCGGTTTTTGTTGTGCTGGTGTCATCATCTTCAATACCCTCTGTGTACCTGTCCACGGCACACATCAACATTCTCAGGTGGTGGGACACCAAATTCTTCCTGTCGACTGTGGGGTCATTCTCATCCTCTTTCTCCTTCTCGTCGGCCACCCTCTCAAGCTCTCTCAGCATCTCAATGGTCCTGATGTCTGGATCTGAGATGTCTGGAGTGGAACGACTTCCGTCTTGATGCACTGAAGGAGATGGGGAAACTGATGGACTTGAGTAGTTGGTAAACCCGCAGTCCTGAAGGCCAGAGATGGACTCGTCAGTTTTCACATGGGCCATCTGTAGACTGGGAGAGAGGGTTTCTTGCCTAGACATAAGTAGTTGCGGAGAGTAGAGTCTGTGCTGTTGAACAGCTGGATTCACATATGGAGACTCCCATGTGTACTGTGGGGGGCTTACATAGCCAGTGGAATTTGGATAGTGACCGTTGTTCATTGGAATCCACTGTTGCTCAGGGAAACCACTGTAGTAATTGTCCATCTGTGACAACACATGGTGTGAATCTGTCCTGTTCTGACCATGCATATTGGTATTGTTTGGGTTTAAAGTGTTTGCAAAGTTATTTGAAGGGGCCATTGCACCAGCACAGGTGGATGGAGGGCTTTGCACGAGTGTTGACTGATCTTCAACGACGTTGTTCTCCTGATCTTCAGGTTTGGGGGAGGTAGAGGACTTCTGACGCTTGAATCTTGGGGGAATGTCTCTAAAACGATTTGCACTGTTTCCTTCCTGATGATGTCTGTACCTTTTCTGTGATGTCATGATGAGAAGGTAAGCCACGTTGTGATATCAGCTTTCGCTGCTCTGCTGGATGTCTTTTCCTTTACCTGAAGACAAAAAAAAGAACACAATTTGTGACTTGATGAATGATTGTGAGTGTACTGCAATTCAGACTTATCTACATATTATATATATATAAAATGTAGAGAGATCTTTCTAAAGTGATTTTTTTAAAAGAGAAAACAAAAATGAGACAAAGATGGATCTTATCAGGAAGATTTAAAAGAACACAAAAGAGATCTCACTGTATAGTCACTTTTGTTGCTGAAACTGAAAAGGAAATTATATGTTTTTGTGCATAGAGAAAAATACAAAATACAACATTAGGGTCAACATTTGAAACACACATCACTTGAACCTACTTTTTAAAAATATTTCCTCTAGTAACTGAGCATCTAGACTAGACTAGAATGTAGAATATCTTCAGAAACTCAATCCTTGTTGTATTGAGATTGAGAAAAGCAGTTTTATGTGTAAATTGAATCTAGCTTATCAAGGCAATGTGAATGTTATGATATGTGTACCAGTTAACATGGTATGTCGCTGTAATAATAGATCTAGATCTAGTAATATGATTTCTTCTTAATAATATTATATTCGATGGCTGAATATGAAACGGTAGGCCTAGACTAGAGATCTATCTAGATCTAGTACTAAAAATAAGAAAAATGTTTTGTACCAGTAGTCTCTTCCAAGAAAAGAACACTACAATCAAGTCTTTGGGGTTCCTAAATAAAAATATTAAAAGCAATGTGAATACTGTCCAGAGCACTAGATCACCAACAAGCCACAATAATGAATGCAGGTCTTGTTGTAGTTAGTAAGTAAGGGTAAGGTAACAACAACACAGAATGTGCTTGGCTAGGTTGATAAAGAATCTATCTAGATTTAGGCCTAGCTTTTATACAACAAGCTTGGAGAGGTCTGCTGACTCAGTCACAATCACATCCTGTCTACAAATATAACAAAGGAGTCAGGTTAAAATGGAGAACTGATGCAACAGTTAGACTCTCTATTCCTGGTGATGTGTACGCAAGGAACTGTCAAACCAAAATCAAGATGGACTAAATTTGGAGTGGAATAAGAAGAAAGGACGCACCCTAATGTAGAACTGTGGATGTTCCTAGAACAGATTGTAGGCATCAACTGGATTACTTCTTCCTAAAACAAAGGAACTGTCTGCCGACTAGATCTAGAATCTAGGCCTAATCTAACGCCTAGCTAGGATATATAAATCTAGTCTAGATCTACATGTAGAGTAGATCTAATCTAGATAATCTAGACTATTTTATTCTTCTCCTCAAACTCAAGGTGTGTCTGTCTAGATTCTAGACTATTCTACATTATATTCTTAGTTTTCTAGTCAAGATAAACTTAGGTTTCTAGAGTAGATCTAGTGTGTGTAGCCTAGTAGATATACATTTTATACTATTAAAATTACTTATACGAGATTAATCACACACTGACCTTCATGCCACGCTTCCTGAACGTATCTCAGATTCTATTCTATGTTCTAGATCTAGATCTCTCTATGTCCCGAAGAGACCTACCGGTAGATTATATCTCGATTTGGTCACAACATATATCTAGATCTACTTCGATATAAATTATAAACTAGAAATGGAAACTTACCAGTTATTAAGAATGTCCAACGATTCCAATCTTCTTAATGAAACCACAATACAATGCTGTTCAAATGTGCAATCTCATATAATGAATCCGCCTCGTAGTCAGGCCACATGAGTTCGCTCTGTCACTGTTAGTTGGTGAATGAAGTACTTCGTGGTTGCTCAGTTCTTTTTATAGCCCATGACACATGCACATTTAGCAACATTTTGCTGACGTTTCATCACGTGGTGTAAACATGATTCAAACGTATGGTCGCCAGGACAAAGAGCTTACAAATTCAAGAGACTATTACTATCATGTGACTTTTATTACTACTGTCGGTGAGCACGCAGGTCGATAGAAGGCAAATAGAAATATACAAAGAGAAGCTTTTTATTTGTAAAAGTGATTGGTCTTTCACTAGTATCTATTTATTTTCTACATGCGATCGGCATACAGACTGGGATGAAGAGTCGACTACCGCGCTTCTAGGATGACGTAAATAAGCACACTCTCCATATATGAGTAGATACTCTGGTTGTTACTTTGTACTCTATGGTCGCCAGGAAAGTCTCTGAGCTGAGTCATCGTCTATTAATAGTAACACATTCTTTCTTCGCGGAGTGGCATCGTACGAGAAACGTAAGACGGTAAGACCCAGTTTTCTCTTTAAATGTCAATGTTAACGTTTTAGACTATGCCCTTTATTCCCGCAATGCACAATCTGTCTGTTGTAGTTAGTGGTCAAAGATCTTGTCCACTTTTAGATTGTGTTTTGGCCCTATCACTTTGCGGCCAAGACAACACCCAAGCTCTTAGGTGCGGGGGCGATGGGACAACCAATGATTGGTGATAGAATTTTCTAGGGCATTCCTGACCTCAAGAATAGCCTACCAACATAGGGCTTGGAGTAGATTTTCGTTGGTTAATGTATGCAGTGAACATAATTGATTCTTTTTCATGTCCATATTGGCTTCTTACGTCTAGTGTCCCAACAATCATTTAAAAGATACATCAGCGATGCTTCATGTTGTGTTTGTCATCGCCATCATTGTGAAGGCCTACTCTGTGTAGCTGTGGGCGTGGTTACTATGTTTCTATTTTAAGAACACAGGGCTGACCCAGCACATGGTTTGCCGAGTTGGTTCGTGTGTGGTAAAATCGTAGACTCGAGATCACTTCGTATTTCGCAATACAAGGTGCGGTTCTATATACCTACCCATAACATATCACCCAGTTTGAAACAAGGTAGCACTGTATTGAACTCCACAAAACAATGTAACATTACAAACGTTTTAGAACTTGTGTTATACTTAGCGAGATGGCCCACACTAGTAACTAGTAAGGCTTAGTAGTAGATACAATAAAAACACAATGTGAGACACTAGATCCACTCAATCCAAATTGAGGTGAAGTATGCCCACTGCATCCTATTACACGTAATGAGTGTTGAGCATTTGTAAGTTTGATTTTGGAAACAGTTTAGCACTGATGCAAAAAGTACATGTACAACAATGTACAATAATCACGAGGCAATTTTGTTTTGTTTCCCTACCCTTTAGCTTAGAGGCTTGGCTTAGCACTCATATGTATTACAATATGAAGCACAAGAGAAATATACATGCACATGCTCCCCCAAAATAAAGATAAATACTTTGAAATTCAAAACAAAACACAAACAAAAATGGAATAATTAAAAACAACAATTCTAGGTCATCTTCATGAAAGTATACTTTACATCTTCATTTCTTTGTCTTTATTTATTTACATCTTCCTATCTTTCTATTTTATACCCTCCTTCCTCCCTCCCTCCCTCCCTTCCTTCCTTTTCCTTCTTTCCACCCTGCCTTCCATTCCGTCCTTCCCACTGTCTTTCATAGATCTTTCTCTCATTCATTCTATCTAATGTTCTTTCTTCACCAGGTCAGATCAATGTTGGGCCGGGAAGAGTTGTTCAGCAGTGATGTGCCCGCCATCGTCATGGACTGTGGGTCGGTCCAGACTCGTATCGGGTTTTCCCGTGACTGTCGCCCTAGGGGTGTGCAACCCACGGCCGTGGCCAGGGTGAAAGCGTCCCTGACGTCACCACCTTCCAGGGAAACTCTCTTTGTTGGAAGTCAGTCTGTGATGAAGATGGTGATGATGATGATGATGATGACGATGATGGTGATTGATGATGGTGATGATGATGGTGATTGATGATGATGAGGATGATAATGATTGATGATGATGATGATGATGATGATGATGATGGTGATGATGGTGATGATTGATGATGCTGATGATTGATGATGATGATGATGATGATGATGATGATTAATACTGTTCAATACGTTTGTATGTCTGCCACGTTGGTAGTCGTAATTAGGGGAATCCCCTGTGTTCAATACTTTTGTCTGTCACGTTGGCAGTCGTAATTAGGGAATCCCCTGTGTTCAATACTTTTGTCTGTCACGTTAGCAGTAGCAGTCGTATATGGGGGAATCCCCTGTGACTTGTAACATTATTGTATTAGTATGCCTATAACTCCTTGGAATCCCTTTCTGTCTTTTTCACCAACTTTGCCTAGATTTTAGTCTTGCAGATCAATACTTTGTCTGTTACGAGTACGTTGATCGTAATTAGGGAAATTCCACAAGCATTGTCATTGTGTAACAATAATGACCTTTCTATTTCTACAATGATGAAGGCTTTTTTTTTCTTTCTTTCTTTTTTTGTGTGGGGTTTCTCACGAACTTTACAGTTCTAATTTTGCTGTTGTTGCTAATGATGATGATGACGATGGTGATGGTGGTGGCAACAATGTAACGGATGTGGGCATGAAGAACACTCTCTCTTTTGCATTTTATTGGGATGTTTCTGTTAATTACTACGTGACCTAGTGATGATCTGAAGGGCGAGTGGGTGTGTCTTGTCTTCCTTTATTACAGTAAAAAATTTTTTACTACACATCAATAAAAAAAAAAAGATGACTTAAAGTAACTTGTATTCTCTCTAACAGAGGAGGCCATGGTGCGTAGAGACAACTTCGTAAGGAGGTACCCAGTGGAATGGGGCATGGTCACCAACTTTGATGACGTAGAGCACGTATGGCGTCACATGATCTATGACGTATTGTCTGCCCAGCCAGAGGACCAGCCCATGGTGTACATGGAGACTCCACTGTTGCCACGGTGTACCAGGGAGAAAACTGTGCAGGTAGATAACGACAACCACAACAACATCATCAACAAGAACTACAACAATGAGGACGAAAGTAGCAACAACATAGAAGTAGTTAGTTGACACATTAGTTGGAGGCTCCACTGTTGCCACGGTGTACCAGGGAGAAAGTTGTGCAGGTAGATAACGACAACCACAACAACATCATCAACAAGAACTGCAACAATGAGGACGAAAGTAGCAACAACATAGAAGTAGTTAGTTGACACATTAGTTGGAGGCTCCACTGTTGCCACG
>JAUELK010050997.1:0-22752 GCA_031471215.1 Gastropteron pacificum | reverse complement strand
AGAGAGAGAGAGAGATAGAGAGAGAGAGAGAGAGAGAGAGATAGAGAGAGAGAGAGAGAGAGAGAGAGAGAGAGAGAAAGAGAGAGAGAGAGTATTGAGTATACTGAAACTGCAATACCTGTGATAACCAGTATTACAAACTGGGCTAATAATCATTTCAATGGTGAAGATATGGATAATCAGCCCCTTTTAATTTTAACAACAACAAAGGGCATTTACAATTGGTCGGCCCTTCTTTACCTCTGCAATCATATACATATTATCTATGTGTACTCCTGTTGGTATTGCTTCCATCAGTGTAATGAAATGAATATTAGTAACATGTAAAATGTATAGTACCAAGTACCGGTACCAATCAAATGAAATGTTTTGATGGAAAACAAAGAATAAGAAGCCACAACACAGAATTTAAAGAGTAAGTCAATGGGTATTTATTTGGCACAAACACACATAATATGCAGAAGATCTGAGAATCACAAGACATGAAGAACTTTGTTATGATAACTACACGTGTAATAATATTGAAAAGAAGTGATTGCAACACAATGGCAGACAAATAATTTATGGTCTATGTCATTTAGATTTTTACCTATCATGTTTGCAAGAACCAGATTAATTTTTGTCTTTAGGCTTTGATCGTACTCACTTACTTTCCTTTTTTTTCCTAACAGAAAAAAAAGTTCCACCATGAAGTAAACCATTTTTTTCTTCTGTTGAAGTTGTAAAACAATTTTCATCCTATTTTTCATAGCCCTTGGATTTTTCCTCCTAGAGTCCTAGACAATCTAGGGCTGCAGAAGAGATGCATACTTTTTCTTCTTTTAACATATTCATAGCCAATGTGTTAAAACGATTTTCTCCACTTCTTTTTTTTCCATTTTTTTTGTCGTTTTGAGATTGATGTGAATAGTGTCTTTACCTTGCTTTAGAAGTTGGTGTTCCTGACAATAAATAAAGGGTTTTCCCCATGAGAAAACAAAAACAAACTTTTCTCACTGATTCTTATTTGAAATTTGATGAAACCTTGTGACATTCTCTGAAACTGTGAAACTTTTACACATCAAATTCATATAATCTGTTCATAAGATTAATAATAGCTGATTTGTAAAGCGCTTTTTCTCGCTCTACAGCAAGCTCAAAGTGCTGACAGCACATTATTACCCTGACAGACCTGTTTCATTCCAAAGCCATCTCAACCTCCTAGGAGGCATACTGGTAGTGCAGCCTGGACCCAACATGCTGAAAAAATCTTCGACTGTCTATAGTTGGGTACCTTTTCACACATGGGTACGATATGTCTACTTTAATAGGACACCTGTTTGCAAGCTTGACCTGTATCCACAAACATACAAAATACATTCTTGTAATGTAAGGGGAAAAAAAGGACAAAAGATTTATATTAATTATTTGGCTAGTGTTTCAATAGAAAACACAATTGCTTTTTTATACACTGCTCCGTCGTACAGAAGATCTCAAATTGAAATGTCAATGTGCACTACAGTGGGGAAAGGGCGCGTTACACTTATCATTATTATTACATGTTGTATTATTATTAATATTATTATTATTATCAATAAAGGTCCTCTGTAGTCCTGAACAGGGATGTACTTCAGATAACCATACACTAAACATGAAATATTCAGGCCTACAGTATGCAATAGTGATAACATCAATTCCTAATAATCCAACTTGCAACTTCCATTCTTACCAATCAAACAAATAAAGTATTTGAAAAAGTGTCAAAAACGTATTCATTAAGTCGGTGTAAGAATCAAATACTCTAATCAAATAGACAAAAGTGCGAAGTTTGTATTTTCCTAACTGTCCACTCTGGAAATTTTCAACAGCACAAGATGATTTGAGCCTAGCAGTATCTTAGAGAAACAAACACCATAAATCACTCCTTTCTTTTCATTGACAGCATTAAGGACACACTTAAAGACTACACCAAAACAAGAATAATACAAGTGAATAACAGGTTAACCAAGAAACAAAAGAAGTCATATCATATTCGTTTCGTCTTTTTAAAACCCACCCGACAACATTTGCCAAAGCCTACACTAGAAAAAGATCACCTGAGCTAAAAACATGTGAGACGAAAAAAAAGAAAGAACATAGAAGCTCTAAGGACAATATGGCAGTGGTAGCTGCTGCCAGTATAGAAAGTCTTTACTCTCAGAAATCACTATGATGATAGCCAGTGAAATGTCTGCAAGGCTGTGTCCACTTAGAATATGTTACTATAAATCTCACAAATGTTGACATTCAAAACAAGTCCATGAAGATACATTCACTTTTCATATAATATAAAGGAACATTTTCTGCATTATATGAAAATGTCAACAATTATGGAAACAAAACCACACAATGAATATTAATTACTACATATGAACAATGAGATGAAACAGTTTAAGCACTATTTTGTATGGCTTGGTACACCACTCGTATAATCAAAGTAAGTAATGTTTATTGAGTATTCAATCTTAGTAAACAATACTTGAGATATCGAACATGCCTAGTATGTATCTAAGAGCACCTGAAACAGCTTCAGTGATGTATTGTCTCTGTGACCAGTACTTATCTCGCCTGGTTTTACTGACAACCTTAGGTTTGTGTTACAGGAATGAGTTCAGGAGTGCAGACAAAGACAATAACATGAAAATCACAGAAACAGCAAAGGAACAATTTAAATAACACAAAACTTGACTAGTGAGGACCCGAAAAAATAGCATGTTGAAAAATTAAAGGGTTAATTCCTTTTTGTGTTTTTTCATGGAACTAAAGTCTCTCATTTGTGGAATAAAGACAAGGTCTCCTACATCTTAAATGTTTCGATATGATGCTACCAGAAATCCATATCCTTCAAATTGACAATGCTACCCTTTGTACAACGACTCAAGACAATACAAACAAGTGTTGATATACAAACCATTCTCATCGGAACATTTTAGGATCAGACAAGTTGTTGGATTCACAGTAGTTTCATACACGCATTGCATGGTTAAGTCAGACACAATAGAAGTCAAAGTTACAATGAAAGATGAAAAAACCCCACATCAACCCATAGCTATACAATTAATACAGATTACAGTCAGTATGGTATCACATACCATATATCACACGATATCACAAGGTAACACATGGAATGGTATTTCCTACTAAATCAATAACTTGGAATTCAATCAATCTACACCAGTGGTTCTTTAGAGAACCCTAGAGACTCGGTTCACACCCAACTCATTATCTCAATTTTGTTCACCAAAAAAGGGTTTGGCGAATGCCCAAATTAATCTGGTGGGGTTCTGTAATCTCCAACAAGGTTAAGAACCAATGATCTACACATATCATAACCTTTGGACCCAGGGTGTTTGTTTATTCAATTTCTATTCTTTAAGTGCTGTATCTTGTGGCAAGACCATCAGCCTCCTGTATAGGTCACTAAACAAATCTCTTGGACTGAAACTGCAAAGGATGTCCAGAGCCAGTCTGAAAATGGGAAAGTGGAGAGGGATTGTTGGTATCTTCATGTGGGACAGCCAACAACAACAGGTGACGGGTGAAGAGCTATTGCCAAGCCTTTGTCTGCTTAACATGGCACAACAAACAGATAAGTTTGTCATTAGAACAAGTTCAGATAGTTGTGCCACTGTACTATGTTTCTCGTCATCCAAGAATGTAGATGAGAGTAGCACCACAAATCTTTTTCTTATTCTTCAGCTTTCACAGTTTATATCAATGCCAGTCTTGAGGGTTATTTTTTTTAATGAAGTATGACGATTTCATCATGTGCTCTCTGTGTCTATGCAGTTTTCTGTCGACATCTCATCTTTGAAGAAAAAATTCTGTCTATTCTTGCTGTACCTTGAGCATGTCTGGAGGATATGGGTTGGTGTTTCCTCCTCTCCACACTCACAGAAAGGTGTTGGGGACAGTTACATGTTCATCTTTAAGTAAGGAGTGTCCTGTCCTGAGGTGGCAGATAATGGTTTGTTGGCAGTGTTGAAGAGTGAGGTATGCATCTACACATAATACTACTTTTATCACTACCCAAGAATGTGGATGAGGGTAGCACTAAAGATTGTCCCACGATCATCATCATACGTGTGACTGCCTGGAAGAAGTGCATGACGATTCCGAGACACAGCCTCTCAAAGTCGTTTTTCTCAGTTGCTGTTTTTCTAGGTCGAGGCATTACAAAATTCACAAAAAAATAACCAATAGATAATTGACATCTGTACAAAGTGGCTTAAAAAGCAGATCCTGTAGTTTCAGAAACAAATGAAACCTTGGAATATCCATTTTCCTTCTTTTTACGCCCTACTCCCAGGCAGGCACACACATCGTCTTGCACCAGTACCGGAGCCAATTTCTAGCTTCTGTGTTGCAAGGTTCTGAGGTCTAAGCCGGTGCATATTGGTCCAAGTTCACAATTACTATAGAATACATTCCATGGTCTGTTCAGCTTCCCCACACGTGTCCTGAGACAAAGTTTTCCCAGTCCTATCATGTCATAAGCCTTTGGATCACATTGAATGGGGCCACGGGACATGTGGCTTCTAACATGGTACCGGTCATGTGACAGTTGCTTGCGTCCTCTGGTTGGCCCAGAGCCTCCAGCACTGTGCCAAGCACAAACCTGCAGACACAAAGACAAATCTTAGCATCTGTATTAACCTCAAAGACCAGATAAGACACTTGGCTATTTTTGCGGCGCAAACCTCAGCACGTCCCATATGTACAAACAGCACATAGTAGTACAAAGGATAATAGTAAAGTATGACTGAAGCTCACACATGCTGGCTTGTATCCCAGTGTTAAAAGCACTTCTGTTGTGTGTTGTGGGACACGCTGAGGAGGCTATGCTTTTTGTAACAAAGAGAAAGAGAGCAGTGTCCAGTGTTAGCATTATGCACAACTACATGGACATAGAGTTAGAGAGGACATTATATAAACCACATCCTTTATAGAAAAAAAAACAGGACTGGCATTTTAAACAGTGAAAGCCCAAGAGGACGAAGAAGCATTATGTATTTATTTTATGTGCATTATTGTACCTTTCTCATTTTAACCCACTGTTTTAACTGTTCGGACCCCAATATGCTGGAAGTGGGAAAAGCATTGGAAAAAAAACAAGGATAGGGTCATTTTAATAATGATAATAATGGAGTTCATTTCTAAAGCGCATCATCCCCATTAGCATGAGCTCGAGGCGCTGTACACTTTAAAATTAAGACATGATATACAATGGGCAGAGACATAATACACTCAATGAAACATAGATGACATGAGCATGGACTTCTGACACAGAATACAATCATCAAATAAGGCAAATTATTACATAAGATATTTCTGAAAAAGGTGGATTTTTAAACTGTTTTTGAACTGTGCTTCTGTAAGAGAGCTTTTCAGAGACATCAAAAGGCTATTCCAAATATTTGGGGCACAAAATGAAAAGAATCTTGTGCCAAACTTTTTGTATGTGACTTTGGGAATATGCAGGAGATTTTTGTTTGCAGAGCGAAGAAATCTAGACGGTGTGTACAGTGACAGAAGACTGGGAAAATATTTTGGAGCAGTGTTGTTGATACTCTTGAAACAAAGAAGAGCAACCTTACACTCAAATCTTGCTCTGACCGGGAGCCAATGAAGATGTACAAACATTGGGGTAATATGGTCTCTCTTCTTTTTTCTTAAGACAGGTCTTGCTGCATTATTTTGGCACCTTTGTAATTTGTTTATCGACTCGTCAGGTAGGTTGAAGAGCAGGGAATTGCAATAGTCAAGTCTGGACAATATAAATGAAGACACAAGAATCTTTTTTGATCTTTCATTAAGAAAAGGTGTCATTGCCCCTATACGTGAGCCAGAATAAGACTTGTGAAAAAAGTAAGCATCAACTTGCCATGCTTTGTGAAAGCAGGGATCCAAGTTGACAGCATCTCTGAGGGTCTTCTCTGCCAACCTGTTGTCTCCAAGTTTGTGCAACAGCATTCCCTGGAAACAAGAGTTGACATAGTCATTCATATGCTTCATACGTATTTCAACCAACTTCTTGTGATCTTACAGCAAGGAACAGAGCACCAATGGGACTTCCTAGAGTGCAGTTAAGTTGTTCGTCCTTGACAAAATTGCTATGTAAAAGAATATAAATGGCTGATAAGAATTATTCTGTGGCATGAGAAAATCCTTCCAATATGTCTGTCATCTGGATCGGTCAATAGCTTGCACTGTGTCATCCCCATTGAGTTTTCAAATTGTCTGCGAGTAAGAAGCTATGTGGTTTGCATGATCACAGTTTGAGTTGTCTGTGGCATGTGCATGTTGGCTTCAGTGAAAAGCAGAGCTCATGACTCTAAGGGAAATTTCCATAAGAAGAAGGGACAAAAAAAAAAAGGAGAACTATTCCAAATACAAAAAGAAAACAGTATTCCAACAATCTCACCAGATGAAACAGAGATTTGGTATGCGCTGGGTTAACAGAGATGGCATTCTCATAGCATGTCCTGGCCTCATTCAACGATCCCTTGTACTCCAACACCAGGCCTCTCTGCAACACAACAGGAAATATGTTAGTCTACCTTGCCTTACATGCCCATGTGGCGTGGTCAACTTTGTGAATTCTTTCACACAAGCTCAAGCATCAGGGCTACAGAAAATGATGTGACATACACCTGGTTCAGTCCTAAATCATGGCTGCAACCATAAATGTATCCCTATTGTATCGATATTGGCAGCATCAACTCAAAGACTGCATTGCACGTTGCAGTTATCTGGCCATTTCAGAAACAAGACTGAAATGATTACGTACGATTTCTAGAACTTGAACAGCTGATTTAGTCATCATTACATGTAGTTCAGCATTTCACATATAGTGAATCAGTTTAGAGCTTTCTCAAACAAAGGGGTACACGACTATAGACAGATGTCTTTGAAATGAATCAAGTCTGTCAGGGCAATAGTGGCTGAAAAGCGGTTTAAGCTTGTGGAAGAGCAAGGTTGTTTTGATCAGGCACTAGTTATGAGTCATTCACTCTTCAAGTGGTCTAATAGTGACAGACCGACAGAGCCATGGCAGCCCAACTCTGCAACCTGGAACTGGAGGGCCTTCAAATTGGCCCCTTGTTCATGCAATTGTGCAATGCAGTCAACTATCTTGTAGTACAAAAGCCTGTCTCACCATGAAGAAAACGTAGACGGAGTGTGGGAAGAGTTGGAAGGTTTCTTGTACACAGCATTGAGCCTCGGCAACCTGGTTCACAGCCAGGTACAGCTCAGCTGTGGACACAAGACAATGCTGGTGTACCTGTTGAAGATCACTATTTTGTTCTCTAGCATTCCAGTCCAATGAGAAAGTCTAAGAGTGCAACCTTGGCGTGGCTTGTGTGTTTCGATGACCCTGAGAGCTATGCTGGCGGGGGACTTGTCTCCCAGTAGGGGCCAGGGCCACCCTAGCCAGACAGGTCAAAGGGTAGAAACCAGACCAATAGCAAACACCGGTTCTCCAGGTTTTGGGTTTGAATAGGGATAACTAACTCCATTCCGTAAAATAGAAATAAAAATTGTTACAGAATCTGCAACATGCAGCCCTTTGTTCCACAAGGTATTTACAGGTGTAAGTCAAGTAAGTCAATTGTAAAAACGTACCTAGGTTGAGCCAAATCTGTGCCTGGATGACCCATGACCTTTGCGGGCCAGCTCGAGGTTGAAAGCTGCTGTTCATGGAGGAGGCCAGGTCAGACAGGGCTTTCTCCATACGAGATGCAGCAATCGACTCTGCCCGAATGGAGCCTGCACACAGAGTTTGAGTTTTACACACCTAGTGACACTCTTTAGATCATATAAGAGGTGGGACCTATGTCTTAATGTCCATCTCTGATAGGATGGGGGTGGATAGCCATATCAACTACCCAAACAACCCATGTCCCCTGCCCGCTTGGAGACCAAATAAGTTAACCCAACATGCTAACAGTTCAGCCACCACAAAGCCCCTGGAATGTCTTGGCTCAACAGCAAAAACTCGGCACTCAAAAGTGGTTAGTTATTTCATACTGAAAACTCAAATTTTCTACTCGCAATAACTCATAACGGTTAACAGAACAATCCTAGCATTGCCAGCAAGAAGTTAACGGAGAAAAGTCAAGTAATAGAAAGGTTGATTACATGTTTGGCCATTACACAGGCAGCATTTCCAGAGTGTATGCAAAGATAAAATTGTGAAGGCAATAAAATTAAACTAGGGCTGTCTGACCTGATCCCCGCTCGCTGTACTCGTGCAATGTGAACTGAGCCAAGCTGCGCTTGTCCCATGTATTCCTGTCGTGAACTCTTGACTTGCTGTCAGAGCCGCTGTGTGGTGGTGGTGGTGATGGAGGAAAGAGAGAAGTCACGGTTAGGATCAATGCATTCATGGGACTAAAACATGTTAAAGTAAAATATAATAATAATAGATACTATTTAACCCTTTTTTACAATTTTACAATTGTGCGTTCTTTGATTGCTTAGATTGCCAAAGTGCAAAGCAAACAGTCATGTTAATTCTCAAGTTGGAGTCTGCGACTTTATGGAAGAATAAGGAGAAGAAACTTACTCGTCCGCCATGTCCAGTTCATGCAGGTCCTTCCACAGCTTGAGCATCTTCCTGTAGGTGGCTAAAGCCTCATCTGGCCCCAGGACAATCTTCTGTAGCTTGGCTTTGGTCATCAAAAGACTGAGAAGGGAAAAGGTCATCAGATAAAGGGTCATAGTCATAGATAATTACCAAACATCTGGCTAATAATGACTGTATGGCTAAAATTCTGGCTGATAATGACTAAAAATTTGGCAAGTAATGACTGTGGCTAATAATCTGGCTGACAATTACTGTGGCTGAAAATCTGGATGATAACAACTGAAAATCTGTCTGATAATGACTGAAAATCTGGCTGATAATGACTGACTATCTGTTGATAATGACTGAAAATCTGGCTGATAATGACTGAAAATCTGGCTGATAATGACTGAAAATCTGGCTGATAATGACTGAAAATCTGGTGATGACTGTGGCTGGAAATCTGTCTGCAATTGCCTGTAGACCACGAACCTGAGGTTGTCCGGGTACTCCTCTAGGGAGGCCGCCACCAGGGTCATTGCGTCCTCGTGCCGCTTGCATGCCGACAGTAACAAGGCCAGTAGGTGCAGAGAGTGGAGGAAATCACTGCGCAACTCCAGCGACAGCTTGGTGTACGTCATGGCCTCACTGATCTGGAAAGAGGAATGAAAGAAAGTTCAGTGAACAAAAAATGAACCATTCTGTGAAAACGGGCAAAGACCTAAAAAACAAATCGGCTTCTCCTGTATTCGTTTCAAAATTACCATTTAACAAAAACCATTCACTCTATAAACAAGACCATATTCAAGCAGTGCCTGTTTTTGCTCAAAAGCTAGTCAAACGTCCTAACAAAAAGACAACACAATAACTGCATCATAGCCAACACACTTACCACCAGATACTCCCTGTCAGCCTTTTCAATGCTCCTCTAAATCATGGCTGTAACCATCATTTTTGTTATGTCCTAATTTGGTATCAATATGGGGAGTATCAACTTAAAGCTACATTGATCACAGCAGTTATATCTGGTCTTTAGAATTATTGTGACTGCATTGCACAATTGCATGAACAAGGGGCCATTTTGTATGCCCCCAGTCCCAGGGGGCTGAACTCATGCCTAGTGTCTGTAGGTCTATCAAACAACTTGGAAGAGTGAATAACCCATACCTAATGCCTAATCAGGAAATGGGCAGGACATGTTGCCAGAATGAAAGACAACAGATGGACTATCTCTACCACCGAATGGACACCCTTATTTAGCATTCACACACAGCTCAATGCGGTACAATTGAATACATTACACATGCATACAAAACAGTTATTCTTTAAAACGTGATACAATACAGTACAAAGAATGTACAACAGGAATTATAGAACTATTCTATACATAGGATAAAACTTACACGAAAAAGAGGTTGACCTAACATTCGGTGGTCAGATGACATCAAAGCAAGGGGAGGAAACAAATGGCCCCAAACGCCTAGAAGGAGAGATCACTGGAGATCAAGGGTGGAGGGCTACATCCAGTAATGGATGGATATAGCCTAGGCAAGTGCTTGATCGAAACAACAACAACAGAGGAGCCTAAGCCCTAGTCTGACCTTCCTTTGGTTGGCGTATTGCAGGGCCAGGTGGAAGGCAGCCAGGTAGTCACTGGGGTCCAGCTCTTGAGCTCTGGGGATCAGATTCTCATGATAATAGCCAAATTGAATAGCACTTTTTCTCGCTCAAGATCAAAGCGCTTTACAGCATATTATTATCATGACAGACCTGTTTCAATCCAAAGCCATCCTAACCTTCTCGGAGGCATACTGGTAGTGCTGCCTTAGTTGGCACCCATACAAACATTCTGATCTTTCACTGTCTATACTCAGGTACCCTTTTTACATATGGGTATGGTGAGAAATGTGTGAAAAAGTACTTTTTTCCAAGAGTACACCTGGTGGTGGATATGAAAATATTCTCAAATGAAAATAGAGTTCGGCACAGCCTGGATTAAAACCATGGACCTTTCATTCGTGAGGCCAACGCGTTGACCACTTGACCACCCATTCTTGGTAATAAAACGTCACCTCATGCATCATCAACATCAATGTCCAGAATGTCGAGATCGGGAAGCGAGAGTGATAGTGTGAGCAAGAGCGAATTCAAATATCTATCTGTACATTATTTGTGTGTTTGTATGGATGTATGCCTGTTAGTGTGTCTATGTCAGTGTTTGCCTGTTATGGGTCTGTGTAAATGCTCAATTTAAATAATGTTATTTTGTTGTGTCCTCATGTCATGTATATAATACATCCAAAACAAATGTCCATGCTAATGGATTAATAACGTTCATCTTATCTTATCCTACCTTTGAAAAGCCTCCAGGGCTCTCTGATTGAGCTCTTGCCTCTCCTGCAGCAGCTTGGAATCCTTGGCCAGCATACACATCCCAATGCCCAGGGCCATGTGTGCCCGCGCCTGCTGGGGCCTGGACAAAGAACAAATTACTTTAGTAATCACAATGGACTCCCCTATGAGTGCAACCGTGTCGTGGTTGGGCGGGGCTTTTTTTAAATTGTGAGTTTCAATGACCCTGAGAGCTAAGCTGGCAGGAGATTTGTCTCCTGGTAGGCCCAACCAAGACAGACAGGTCATAAGATTAATAGCACTCACCGGTCCTCCAGGTTGGGTGTTAGAGTAGGACTAACAACTCCATTCCATAAAATAAATTTAAAAGTTGCAAAAACCTCAGAAACAAACACGGCCCTTTGTATAACAAGGAATCAAGAGGCATAAGTAAAGTAAGCCAATCATAATGAAAACATGGATGCAAGAAGAAAAAGAGGACGTCTACTCAACACCTTCATTCAGAACACCAAAGACACTGCGTCATAAACACTAAGAAAATACTCTATGTAATTCTTCTCATTCTGGTGACCTGAACGTTAGCCTCTCAAGTCCCATGCTTGCCAACTCGATGAGGATTTGAGAGTATTTTCTTATCCAACACCAGGTGAACTCTTGGAAAAATGTCTTTGTCATGACTTTCTCACCGTACCCAGGTGTAAAAAGGGTACCTGACAATAGACAGTGAAAGATCTTGTTAGTAGGCAGGCAGCACTACCAGTATGCCTCCCAGGAGGTTGAGAAGGCACTGGAATGAATCAGAGCTTGCTGTAGAGAGGGGAAAAGTGCTATATAAATAATCTGCTATTTATTGTTATTAAACACATCTTTGTAAATGTAATCTCACTTTGGAGCCTCCTGGCATGCGACTGCTTTTTCCGCCCATTTCTTCCCTTTGACGTACTGCTGCAGGTGCTCATAGCAGATCTGTGCTGCCTGCAAGCACACACAGATGTCTTGTGGCGAGAGACGGTGGCATTCTGTCAGCACCAGAACTGCCTGAGAATACTGCAAGGGGGTTAGTGGAGGGAAAAGAAAGGAAAATGATTGCAGTCAGTCTCTTAATCAACACCAGAAGCCTTTACATTAAAAAGTTGTTGTTTTTTAATTACTAATTAAAAAAGAAGGGTGAGAAACAATCATTGTTCTTATGAAAATAAAGTGATTTTGTTTTAACATCCCTGTTTAGAAAAAGAGAGAGAGAGGAAAATGTTGGACTATTTCTGTGGAAGAAATAGAGAGAGACATTTTTTTTCCTCCAAATGCTTCATACGAAACAGTCATCTTTTAGTAACAATAACATACTGTGTAAACTTCTTGTATAATAAAAAAAATATTTAAAAAGAAGGAGAGAAAGAAAGAGAAACGCTGTTGCTTTTAGAAACCAAACATATAATTTGTTGTCAAGGTATTAAGATGTTCACATGAGTCAAAAAGTGAGTGACACATTTCTGAAGATAAACTTTAATGCCTACAACAGTTACAAGGTTGTAAAAACTCGACTCACCCTTTGAGATGAAATGAGGGAATTGGCATACTGATACCAAATATGGAATTGCTCAAAGGAAAACCTCATGGCTTTTTCAAATGTCTGGGGGGAAAAGCAAACATTTTCAATGGGTAAGTTAAACATTGGCTGTGAACAGGTGTCCAAGATCTTAAGTCACATTCCCTACAGCAAATACCAACATCAGAAAGGGCCAGGCTTCCAACGGATCACAAGTCAAGACTTGTTTAAAAGGTGGCCCATATGGGCAAGGCTTTTCAAATTATGGAAGGCCAATATGATAATGAAGTCCCACTGGATTTCTTCCCAATATAGTTTGTGAGAAAACGTTGAAAGGATATATTTTTGGTAGGTAATAGGCTCTACTATTCCTATATAAATACTGACATATTATATTTTTATACAAAGAAGACTACTACAGTTGTAGTAACACAACGAGAAGGGGGGACAAAATGAGATTCTGGTAACAACTGGAATGATGGTTGGGAAACGCAGCAGAGCAGAGGGAGACAATGTCTATTTTGAAATCATGTCTTAACCCTTTGAGCCCTGACCCCCTGACCCAAAACGCCCGCTGTGCCTTCCATGCTAAGCAAATGTATAAGATGACTAGGCAACTAAATGCAGGCTTAAAACGCACCTTTTTAACATGTACTTTGGCTAAATATCTCTTGCCTTTTGTTATGTAGATGTTTGTGATGGTGAATGAGAGGCGATTGCATGTGACTGAGGCATGCAAGTTCTTAAAATACAATGTAAAGCGCTTTGAGCACACTTTGTGGGGATAAAGCATTATACATAGAAATTATGTCATTATTATTAAGACAATGATGATGATCATGAAAAATGATGATGATGATAACTATGATGATGATTACTATGATAATGAATGATGATGATGACTATGATAATGAATGATGATGAATGAGGATAATGAATGATGATGATGATGAATGATGACTATGATAATGAGGATAATGAATGATGATGATGAATGATGATGATGATGAATGAGGACTATGATGATAATGAATGATGATAATGAATAATGATGATGATGACTGAGGACAGCTGTGAATGGAGTGCCACCTCAGACAGTCGTAGGAACTGTGCCCTCCTGACCAGGATGATGGTGAGCAAGTCATAGATGGTGGTGACGTTCATCAAACTGATGGTGCTGGTCTCAGAGTTCCTCTCTAAACTGGCCTCCCTAGTGCCCTGACAGGTACAACAAGAGAGTCATGTCTTATGTATGTAATATTGAAAAGAAAAAGAAAACATCAATGTTCATAATCAAGGACCAACAGAGAGAGAGTGAGGGAGAGAGGACATTGGAGAGAGAAAATACATGCAACATCATTCGTTACATACCATGGGCAATAGGAAATCATTTTTTGTTGTATGCAAGATGCACTCAATCTCATAATCACATCTTCAGACGCTCCCTTTCCACAGTAATTGTTTCCTATAGTTCAACCTGACAACCAATTAGTAAGTTGACATTGATTTCTTCTTGATTATGTGTTTTGTCTTATTACTTAGTATTGCTTGTATGTGTATGAAGGGCAACGGTAGAAATCAAAG
This sequence comes from Gastropteron pacificum, assembly GCA_031471215.1. Taxonomy (NCBI): domain Eukaryota; kingdom Metazoa; phylum Mollusca; class Gastropoda; order Cephalaspidea; family Gastropteridae; genus Gastropteron; species Gastropteron pacificum. The sequence goes on along the minus strand of JAUELK010050997.1, from coordinate 8,683 downwards.
CATGGACAAAGAGAGACTGCACATTCAAATGTATACTTTCCGCCCATGAAATTCCATGATAGATAGCAAAACACAGACTTCAAAGATGGCAAGACTTCCTTCAATAGAATCACACTGCTATGTTTCTTCTTGTAGGATTAATATCTCTGAGCTAGACCAAGACATTTTACTATGAGGCAATCCTTGTTCACTCCATTCTTTTTAATGTTCTGAATATTTCACAAATTTTGATTTCTTTGTTGTCGTAAGTACTAGTAGAGAAAGAAACAGACAGCTTTTTCACAGAAATTTGAGATGGGTGCAAAAAAGTGCAGTAGAACTACAGTAGAAGTACAGTAAAAACGAAGTGGATCTTAGGGAGACATTTCATTTTTTTAAAGATAGGAGCTGAAAATCAGGAAGCAAGTTCATACAATCAAACCAAAAATGGTCTTGTCAGTTGTTTCTTACCACAGCCTCAGCGATGAGCAACAGAAGCAAGACTTCCTCGTCCAAAGTCTTTGGTACAAACAGCCTGGGAGGAAAATAAACATTCTTTTTCAAACACCTCATACACAAATCTTAGTACTGTAGCAACACTATGCTTGAGAGCATATGCCTCACTATGGTATGCGTGATGTGAACAGAATTTACGTCATTACACCATGTAGGCCTTTACAAATTATTGAATTAACAACATTATGCTAGAAGAGAACTGAATGTATGTTTTTATACCATAAAAGAATTTGAGTTCACTAAATTATGGTAGGAGAGAATTGAATTACCATATTTTGTGAGAATTAATTGAAAAAAAAAGATAAAGCTCATAAACATAATGCAGGGATACGACACTAAAAACTTTCCTTACTTCAACCACTTAATGATGTTCTCAATACTACGGCACATGGCTAATATGTTGATCCAAGGTGAGATTGCAGTGGGGAAAAAACAACCCCAAGAATCTTTTGGTTTTGCTGACAAATACATGGTCCTTGTTCTTACAAGATTTCTCTTTTCACGCCATTCCCTTTCAGTTTGTACCAAGTAAAATTGCTTTGGAACAGCTCACAAATAATATTTGTATTATATGTAAGTACTCAATATACAATCGAAGACAAGAAATTAGTCTGACATAATATGACAAGTTCTACACCAACAAGATGTTTTTGCATACTCACTTCTCTGATGAATACACAGCTGGTTTAGGGGCAAGAGCAGTTTTTCCATATGATTTGACATCAATGGGTTTGTAAGATGATGAGCTGCCTGTTCGCAATAGTAGCCGAGCCAACTCTAAAGCCAGAACCTAGGGATAGTGTAAACCATGGCTTCAACTTCAAGAAATATTCATAACACATCTTGAAGAGGCAGCTGTCATAAAGTATACATTATATGAATTAACAAAACAGCAGTTACAGTTGGTAATTTGGTAACTTAACCCACATAATAAGTTGAGCAATCACCTAAAAGAATGACGTAATATCTTCCCCATACATTTCTGGTCACAATATGGAATGGTTGGAGTTGTAATGTTGTCTGCAATGAACAGATTGTGTACATTATTATACTTATAAAGGTTAGAGTCAAACACCATTATAATGAAGTATTGTGTTTCACCAAGCCAGAGGAAATTAGGTCACTCTAGCAATTTGACTGTATGCAAATAGGCAGAGATCTTCTTCTTCTTCCATTTATGACTGCAGCCTCATAATAGAGGACTTTTGCAATCACGAAATGTGACTCAGTCTGCAATGCCTTTGAGGATATTAAAATGCACACACCAGATGTTACAACATAATGTACAAAAGCATGACTTTTTATTCATAAAAATTAAAAATCTTTCTTTCAAAAACTGGTGCATGTTTGTTTTTTAATACGTTCATTATATACAACAAAGTTTTCTTAAAAGATAAGAAATATGTAAGTAGTTTGCCTGCGGGCTTCTAGTGGTTGGCCCTAAATGTGCTCATCACAGTTAGTTTAATCTTTAAGAGGTTGGTATTTGTAGTGTTTTTAAGCTCGCTTGGCATACTATTCCAAAATCTAATAGCGGAAGGGTAGAAAGAATGTAAATGCGTGTTAGTTCTGGATCTTGGTATGAATAATGTCGATCCCTGCGACCTAGTTCTTTGGAAATTATTACATTTTCACTCTATGATCAATGCATTACATTTTAAACTGGGAGGAAAACAATACTCTGGATCACTTAGCTTAAGATCCCATACCAATATCCAATATGTCTAATTGAGGATGAAGTTACAATGTCATCATATGGTACAATCAAAGCACTATCAAGTTGATGAGTTTCAAGAACAACTCACTTTTCTAATCCCTTGAGTGAACCTTGATTCAATGGCACGGAGCATCTCTCTGTATCTGTCAATACTTTTGTTCATATCGCTGAAAAAAACAACCAACAAGAGCTTAAACACTGTACTTGTGAACACATACAAAATGTCTGATCAAGTCTGTGGCTTAACCAACCCCTAAAAATAAAGTTTTGAAATATCCTAAGGAGGTGAAAATTGCTGTACAAATAACTTAATGTGTAATTAACTTCCACATAATGATATATACTGGCACGTCTTCTCAGGACAAAGCATAGTAAGACTACGGATTCACCATTTATTGTTAAAGGTTGCATTTCTTAATACTGATGAGTCCCCTCCGCTTCATGTCAAGCCAGTATGTCTTTGTCAATTCATAGCATGATAGTAAAAATAACTTCGCCGGTTAGCTGAAAATCGTTCTTTTTTTATTCAAATTATTTTGCATCTGGCCTTTACTAATCCATAACTTCAACATGTTGATGAGACAATGAGCATTTGCAAACAGTCCAAAATTCTGTATTATTTTTAAAAAAAACATATCTAGATCTATACCGCTAGACTCTTCCTCCCCTTACCCTTTCTTCAGTTGGACTGCAGCTCCTTGTGAGATGGCCATTTCTACAAGAGCTGTGATCAGAAAGTTCTGACTCTCTGATAACCCTTGGCCAACACATTTATCTCTCTGTTGTAGGCACAGCAAGGCCAAGTCTCCAGCGATCTCATAGCAAATGATTATCTCATCTTCTCTCTCAGACAGCTTGAACTTGGTTTTCAAATTGGACTTTGTCTTGTCCAGACATCTGCCTGTGGAAAAAGACAAAGTGATGGTAATAAAGGTGAGTAGTAAGATGATAATAGTGAGTCCTATAAAGAACAGTTCTTGGAGCGTTACTTACAGTGCAGAATCATTTCAGTGTTACATTTCCAGACACTGTCCTAAGCTTTTACAGTAAACATTGTATCGAAAAAGACACCGGTGATAGAAAAAAAAAAAAAATGTGCATAAACTAGCCCAATACAGAATCAAAAGGCAAGGGAAGGGATTTGAGACTGTATCAGACTCCATAATATCGTTGAAGAAAAATAACTCCATATTCTTCAATTTGCACTTCTGTCCAAAGATTTCTCTCTCAGCTCTACGAAACCAGCCTGTCTAATAAAAAGGTTTTTTTTGCACGCTAAAGGAGTGTGATCTTAAACTGAAACCACTATATCGCATGTCTGTGTCCTAAGCTGACCAATCAACATAGTGTCTTTGAAGCTACCTTTGATTGCATAGGACTCAGCAACAATATACAGAAGCCTTGTGTTCTTGAGTGAGTTTCCTTCACTTTCCCTCAAAGCTACGACAGCAAGATCCACCTTCTCAAGTGTGTTGAGAGCAACTTGGTAGAAGCCTTGACAAAACTGAATTTTGGCCAGCAGCAGCAAAGCCTGTTCTTGGTACTGGAGATGTAAGAAACAAAACAACACCACTGTCAAGAAATATTCATTTTGTATGTTTGGGTGAAATAATTATTCAGGTACCTTTCCATGTAAATGAAAATACAAGTCAATACAAGAAAAAAACATAGCATGAGCTAGAGATAGATATTGGATAGATTAAAGGTGTGAATGTCTGAATGTTACATCATATAATAATCAAGGTGTTTCTGTCCATTTTCCACCTAGAAATTAACCACTCACCTCTGCAGTTTCCCCCCCTAAATTTGGGGCCGTGAATGGCTACATTTGGAGTTACAGTTCTTGTGCTTTTTAAATTGTGGATAGCAATTTTTATTTCACTGTTGATTTCTGTTTTTATACCTCATCATATGAGCCATAATTTAAAAAATGTCCAATCTTTCAATAAAAAATGAGTGAAGCCTATCTAAACCAGTTAACTTGCTAACAATGAGCATGACTGTGTTTCTTCTTTCCTTTCCAGGTAAGAACAAAATAATACAAAACTTATTGAAAATTTGTCACACAAACAACACCCCCACATTGAGCAAGTTTTTATATCTTTGTATTTGTGGGGGGTAAGTGCACGGTATAAATAACCAGTCATTATTATTATTTCATTTATTTAAAAGCAACAAGAAAATGGAAATAAAAACATACCTTAGAACTACTTTGTTGTGCTATTTTTGACAGGAATTCAAATGCATCCTGTAGGGATCCCCTGGCCTCAAAAACATTGTCCTCATTAGTTGGGTCATGAGTCTCAATATATTCTTCTAGAGCCATTTCTCCCTGAAGAAATGTCACAGTGGAGGCTGAGAAAAGAAGCAAGTGTAACAATATTATTAGTGTACAAAAAAGTGAATAAAAATACATTATTTAATGCCTACAGAGTAGATTAAGTGATTTCCACGTATTAATAGAGTGCCCTTCAGTCAGCACTGCAGGAAACAAACTCATTGTTATCATAATCATCCAGAGAAATGGAAATATTATTAAAAACATTTTAAGAACAATGCACAATTTGTAAAGTCAGTCAAAGTAAAACAAATAAGGAACCTGACAAGAAGTATCTTATTATCACACAATCTAACTTATCACTTAAGATCGATCTAGTTCAAGATTTAGGTATCAAGACGAGCCTAGATCTATAGATGAGAAAAGATCATTGTGTGTTGGTATTGTATTGTTCATTTCGTTTCAAAGGAGGCTACCCTGGTTCATAATCTAAATCTCGCATATACTTCTCTTACACTTACACAGATTCTGAATCGAAACTAACTAAAACAATTCATCATGTGGGTAGCTTCTATTCATCAATCCGGATCCTTATCCTTTTGTAGACAGACATTGATACATAGAATCTAGATTAAGTCCCAAGTCTATCTATGACCCAAGAGACACCAAAATTGTATCGCTCTACTAGGCTAGGGGTACAAAAATTCAACGTCAACACTTTGAACACTCGCTCAACAAGATCTAGATCTATAAGCAAACAATAGCATGAGATGCAGATCTATCAAGAGTGAAGTGCCCCCATATAGAGCCTTAATGGTTGTCCTCAATTCAAACCACCCTTGGGGTTCTCTCATGTAGTCCAGGCTCGTTCTGGTGTTACAATACTGAGGAATAGACCTTCTTCTGCTTGGCAAATACAGGCCAGGCTCATTTAAACAATGGTGAATTCACAGCAAAGTGCCCCCATATCGGACACTAGGTGCCCCCATATTGGCCAGGGGGTAGTTTGGCCATTAAAATCAGTACAACTATCCTTCTTTTGAGCCAGGCTTCCAACAGATCACAAGACTTGTTTATAAGGTGGCTCATAATATTCATATGGGCCAGGCTTTTATAATTGTGGTTCAGTTGTCCTCATACTCATACGGCCAATATGATAATGAAGTCCCACTGGATTTCATCACACATTTTTTTCACACTGAACATGATGTTCTTGAATTTAGCCTACTTTTGAGCCAACTTTTTGATTGATTTGTTTGTTTGCCCTAACATACACACCTAGCTATTTAGCTCAATAGGCCTATAAAGTTTTAGGGCCAATAGGATTACATTTTATAGAAAGGGGTTTACAAAATTAAGTTAGAAGTCACTCTATTGTGAAAACTTGTAGGCCTAGATCTACATAAAACATGCCATGATCAAGGATATGATCAAAGAAAGACATGAAATAGACTCAAAGATCTAGAGGTCTACTACTAATAGGCCTAAATAATAAAAGAAAACAACAAATTCAACTTAAGTGTAGAAATTGGAATCATGAGTTATGATTTATTTTTGGTTGGTTTGGGGGGGTTCTTTGTATTGTCTCCTTCTTTCGCGACCCAAGTGAAGTTTGAAGTTAAAGCTTTTGAATAATAGGCCTACCCTACCCAAAACAAAAGAACTACTTTTCATTGGATTGGTATTGGTATATTCGATGATAATTATCATTTTGCTTCATCGATTGCGTGGCGCCCGTTGCATCATTTATGACCCCTTCTTTGTGAAAATCAGCATTTCTGTGAGGGTGGGGTGCCATATATAAGTCACTGAACTATTCACAGATGTCCATAACTATGCAATAACTTAGCTTATTCATGTCTTATCTGATTGTAGTGGCGTGTTCTTGTCTGAAACTAAAGACTAGAATGTACATAAAATATTATACTCTGTGCTCGATGGCCCTCTTTGTCTCTCTAGGCATATTAGTAAAAATAATAATAGCAATATGTGTTAATAGTAATAGTTTTAGTGGTTCCTTAGTTTTATGCCGTAAAAAGGTCCTTTTTTTAGACCCAAGACAAGAAGACAAAAAAAAAGTCAAGAAAAAAAAAGCCCAAAGAAACAAAAACATTAGTATGCAATGTAAGGCCTTTGTTCTACATAAAACAAGCCACACCCCCCACGTGATCATCGGACTATGAGAATGGAACTTCAGCGATGAATCGGTTCACAACGAGTCTAAACATATTTTTGAATTGGTAGGCCTACATTCAATAATGCATCTTCTTATCTAATTTTACGTCATCAAGCTAAGCTATTTACATGTTGCGCACCATCCCGTCTATTTTCATTTTCCAACCATGCCTTTGAGAAAGACTGTAAAATCAGCGCTTCTTTGAAGTGTCATCGAACAATTCGCAGATATTTACACTTGTGTCTGCTAAATTCATTCATGCCCTTCAGTTTTTTAACGTACCGGTAGTATTGTTTTCTCATTCTCAACTGTCGCTTTCTTAGTTTTGTGTACATGCCTGAAATAAAAGACTTTTGACTCTGTCTTAATTCCTGTCTGTCTATTATTAGTCTATTATTTTATTTCTCTAATTTGTATGATCATTATGCAAATATCCTATAAATTATACACATAGATCGACTAATACATGTGTTGAAAGACACCAAATTTGTGGGGGGGTTTTCAAAGCTACAACCATGGCGCCCTGCTTGTTTAGCTGTACACTGACCGGTAGGCTAACTAATTATCACTAGCATGAAAGTATCCTGGTCTAGCCTTCATCATAATGGCCGCCACAGGGCCAGACTTTTGGGTCCGCGCCATGTGATCAGTGCCACCCCACTGCATGGTAGTCTTAACATTTCAACAAGATAAGATATAGGTGCCGTTTTGAAGAACTCCTCTCAGTTCATGGGTTCCATTGGAGATTACTCCAAAATTTGAATTCATATTATATCAGGTTTTTTGCTTGCAATACAACAAAGAAATGTGTCTGTACATGTTTGACAATCAATAATAATAAATAATACATCGCATTTATATTGCGCATTTCCATTCACATGAATGCTCAATGCACATTACAATCAACTAATACTATAATTACAGAATAGACAAGTCACTAAAACATGTACATGTAATAATAATATGGCAGTTAAACTTGAATAATAAAGAGCATAAAATGCAGCATCAACATGAAGAGGTAAAAATTCATGTAACAAGAAACAAGCTAAGTGAAAGAAGTCCAAAAAGGGGCCAATTAACATTATATAATAAAAGCGAAGGTAAAAAGATGAGTCTTAAGACACGATTTAAAATTAGACAGTGTGGGAGCTTGAACACAGATAAACCTTTCATTTTCTGTACAGGAGGCCTAAAAGTCGGAGGTGGCCGATATGGGGGGATGATCACTCAGACCTAGAGTAAACATACAGGGTTCGGGCAACTTACCGGCTACATCAGTCCGGACAATTTTCATTACCTCCATTGGGTGAAAAGGGAGAAGGGAGAATTCCAGATCATTTGTGCAAAAAAATATCAATATTCATATCTGAGTCGAAGGTGTTTGGAGTGATAGTGATGAGAAACATGATCGATCTTCTTCATGAATCCGTCCCCCCCCCCCTTTCAAACAAAGTTACGATAGTTAGGGCCAAGATACGTGCTTATAATTCGGCTTGCCATATGAACACTATTCACTATTCCCTAAAGCCACTTTTGTCATCCCCGTATGAAGAGAATGTTGATACTTCCCAGTCACTAGAATTGAGCGGAGCAAAACAGTAGGAAACCGTTGCCCCCGCATTGTTTTTCTTGCTTCAGAAGGAAGTAGAAACATCAGTTTAGGAATCAAAATGTTAAATTGATTTGCCATCATTGTTGCTCAATAAACGAAGTGAAACTAGAGTGAGTGGGGGGTTATTCTAGATCTATATTTTATAAGCCTTCTGAACGCAGAATAACTTTCAACGGACACTGTCCGGACTGTCCGTCTACTAGCCCACATATTAAAGAAGAGAGTTGGGTAAAACTGTAGTTTAGCGCCGTGCCTTTGGCATGGGCGACATGGTTGGGCGAATACTGAAATCCGACACCATACTTCAAACTTGTCAGATTGGCCATTGGACATTCGTGCTGAATTCGTTTTGGATTTATGTGAATTCTCTTGGAGTTTTGTGGTGTTTATGGATTCTTTTAAACA
>JAUELK010050887.1:0-13066 GCA_031471215.1 Gastropteron pacificum | reverse complement strand
CCCCCCCCCCACACACACACACATGTATGCCCCCCCCCTCCTCCAGCAATGATCAAAGCAGACTACCGGCGACAGAGTGCGGAGAAGACGGCCTTAACAGTGGACATCACAGTGGCTCCCTGGGACGGTGACGTCAGAGATAACGTAGAGAACCCGCAAAACAATAAGCACTTGCAAGCCTGAGTCGTGGCTCTATAGGAGGTCTCTCTCTCTCTATATATATATATATATATATATAACACGATAAAGATGGGAGTCAAGGCTCTATAGAAGGACACAGAGAACCCGCAAAACAAAAAGCACTTGAAAGCCGGAGTCATGGCTCTATTATAGAAGGTCTCTATATATAGAACAAGAGAAAGATGTGAGTCAAGGCTATATAGGACACAGAGAACCCGCAAAACAATAAGCACTTGCAAGCCTGAGTCCTGGCTCTATTATAGGAGGTCTCTCTCTCTTTAGAAGAACAAGAGAAAGACGGAGTCAATGCTATCCAGGGAAAGTGCATTACAAATGCTCTTATTATTATTATTATTATTATTATTATTATTGTTATCATTATTATTATTATTGTTATATAGAAGGTCTATATATAGAACAAGAGAGAGATGGAGTCAAGGCTGTGATAAAATAGAAGGTCTATATAGAACAAGAGAAAGATGGAGTCAAGGCTACATAATATACATGTAGAAGTTCTATATAGAACAAAAGAAAGATTTTCTTCAAGACTGTTGTTGTAGGGCCTACGCCATAATCATAAATATCATACACATAGATCAAGTACGAACGAGCGTGAACAAACAATCTCATTAGAAGCCACAAGCTAAGTATAGCAAAGAGAGACAACCAGTAAAATCTTTGTCCTACATAATACAGTAGGACACAAGACACAATAAGTATATACGATTATACGCGTGTGTATAAAGTTTTTGTCTTTTTTTTCTCCCTCTTTTCTTTATATGCATGTGTATGCTTATTTAAATACACTTCCAGTCCTTTACTATATTATGTACCTACTTTTAAACATTCTCATTCTTACTTCTCCCATTAAGTTTTCCATGTTACTTAGCAGCAACACGCGATCTACTTAAGTCTCGAAATTCCTGCTATATTTCTAAGGTACCAAAGCCAATGTATCAGTTCCAGTCAGAGGCCTTCCATTTTTTAAACATGTGTGTGTGTGTGTGTGTGTGTGTGTGTGTGTGTGTGTGCATGCGTAATGTGTATATATTATGTGTGGAAAGGGGGGGGGGGGGAGTATGCGTCCTTGCGTGTGTGTCAAAAAGAAAGACAAGTCGATTGAGAGAGAAAGAGAGAGACAGAGAGACATAGGGAGAGATAGACACACACACACACACACAGAGAGAGAGAGAGAGAGAGAGAGAGAATGAGAAAGAAAGAGAGAGAGAGAGAGAGCAAACTATTCCATGTTCACTTGATTGCCTTGTCTAACAACTACAAACAATGTAAATAAAATTCACTGATTGTATCCATGGGGGTGTAAAAAAAAAAGACTTACAATAGTTCTGTTTTGTTCGCTACATCATGCAGTTCATGCTGCGAATATGTTTACATCTGTGCATGTTTTAAGACTGGGGCCAGGATGTGAGTTACGTAAAACAGTTATGTATTGGACTCTTCTATTTCATTGAGCTCCGCTGCATGCTTTCATTGTCCATACAATTTTCACTATACACATAATTGAATTATTATACACTTAAATACACTATACAATACTGAAAAAAATAACAACACGTATAGTCTTTTTTGTTGACGTTTTCACATGACGTGTACATGTGAAGCAGATGAAAGTCATACTGAAATAAAATTGGAGCGTCAACTTATTGTGAAAGTTTTCAGTTCATTATTCACATGTGTCGTGAGCACATCCTTGTAATGTGTGTATACGTGTATACGTAATCTTTGTGGTTTGCTATTACACCTTTAATTTTTTTACATCCTGAGAAAGATCTAATTTCAAACTAAATCTGAACAATTTCCGATCATCTGAATGAAATGCTAAAATCCACTTTTTAGGAATTTTTTAGTCCTGAATCAACAAAGCGGAAAGCTGTTTATGAAAAAGAGGACAAACACTCTACTAAATGTTAATCAGTAAGCTTCTTTTTTTCCAAAATGTACAGTTGACTAAATTGGTCATTTTTCAATAATGCCAAAATGACCACTATGCTAGGTGTTGTGGAATATTGCTCTACTCCCCTTTGAAGAAAATCTAGTTGACCTGAACTGTAAGGCAGCCATGTAATGTTATGGCCCACTTACACACAGGGTCCGATCCTATGAGATCGGCACGTAGGGACGTCACCCGTCCCGCGAGCACGGAGGGTTTGCCCCTTGGGTCCGTCACGTACGATCGTCCTTTCCGACTGTTGCATTTACACGCAACGTTCGGTCTGCTGACTCGCTGTTGCTTTTTCTTCGTTCAAAATGGCGGACGACCCTCTTGATGAAGCGCTAGCTGTGTGTGCGATTGTTATTATTAAAAACAAGCAATAAAAAGCAACGAGCACGCGATGATATTATTAATTCGCATACGCTGATTACGAATATGAACTTAGATTTTGATTTTGATCACAAAATTCTTTATATACTTTTCAAAAAATGTCTCCACGCCTGGCAAAGCGAGAGATCGGCCCACCAAATATCAAGCAGTGCTTGATATCCTGGATCGGACCTTAGGGACGTGAAATTGTCACCAAGGGAACGGGGGATATCCCTCGACACCATGGATCGGTCCGCCGTGACAAGCGATCGGACCGCGAGGGTCCGTCCCGCCAGACCGAACGTTGCGTGTAAATGGGACATTAGTACATGTCATGTCAATATTCTAAAATGTAAAAACCATGTAAGCATTGGCACATCAATCAAGGGTCAAAGGTGAAATCAGGTCAATTCTTTATTCATTGCATTCAAATCTGTAATAGTATATGGGTGAATACTATGAGAAATCAACTGTACACATGGTGAAAAAAGTGTCTTGCTCTCGCTCTTTCTCTGACATACGACCAACCGTACAATTCATAATAATATGTATTTAGTTGAGTTCAACAGCACATTAAACACAAAAAGGTCATATTATTGGTGTCAGGAGAGAAAACATGCTAAATGAATGCAAGAATTCAAGGGAGAACTCAAAGGGACAGTTCTTCATCAACAAACTGACGTGTTTTGGCATGTGATGTTAGATGTGGAAGCAGGAAGTCCTGTATGGTCTGTGTTTCTCAATTTTAAGGCAACCATCCACAACACAGTTTTCCTGTGAGGCCCGGCCAGAGCAAGCCTAAACCAAGCCTGAATGGGGCCTGCGCAGGCCTCGCACAGGGCAACATTTCGATGGACAAGTGAAGCTGGGGCTCAAGGGGAAAACTGCGTCGTGATGAAACTGCTTGCATCTTCTCATAGCATATTATGTAACAATGGATGAATGAATCATCAATAAATCCAGTGACTGATTAAATTGATCATTTGACCCACCAATCAACCCACCAACAGACTGACGGACTAAACAATCAACCATACAACTAACATAATACAAAAAAAATACTAATTGTGATGTACAAAAACTCCTCTCTTCTTCCACCTAGGTCAGAATAATTTACAAAGCAAATCTCATTCGCAGAATACACTAATACTTTACATTAAATATTCTCAATGGTTTTTTTACATGTATATACAGCCACATGTAGGAGTAGTGAATGGTAGAAAAAAAATGGAAATACTTTCATTCCTTAAGCATGAAGTGTTATTTATCTAAAATTTTGAAAAAAATAATAACAACAAGTACATGCTTATTGCTAGTGCAAAGTACATTACAAAATGAACATTAATTATAAATCTACATACTTTAACTTGTAAAAGTTCAAGTCTAGTCCTAGGATAGAAAAGTCATAGACTTAGACAATATATGGATCCAAAGGAACAATGAGTGTAGTGAGAAAATGAGAAGGAGAATGGACGGAAATACTGAACCTTCAAGAAACTGAATAACAACCATGCAGAAAATAGGTATATGTGCTGTAGACTGTAGATGAATGAAAAGACATGACAATTGTTGAAGCTGAAATCTTGTCCTGTATCTCAACTGTTGCCCTATTCACTATCATTATCATTAAGCCAAAACTAAGGTGCCTTAAAAAAAATGTAAATGCCGTTTTTAATAACTTGAATGATTTTCTTCAGTGAAACAATACAGTATTGTACTATACTTTTGTCCACGACCAATGGTGTACTATTTCTATTATAGATTGGGGCACAACAAAAGTTTGCATGGTATTCTGGGAAATCACTTTGGAGAGAGAGGGGGCAGAAAGATTTGAGACTGGCAAAAACTTGTGTGAAGAGAGAAAGAGAGCATGAGAAGGATGACACTTGACACTCTACTATATCTAAATGCTGTTCCCCTATCCGCCACCTGGGCCAGAATAAATACAGGAAATGGTTGATATGGTGAAACAGAGGACGGCGATGTTCATAGAGACAACTAGCTTAGACATCTATCTATGTGGCAAGGAGAATGAAGAAGAAGAAGGATGACAGAGCAAAATGCCATTCTTATTTATGAACTGTTTTGTGTGAAGAATGCCATGGGATGGTTCAAAGTAAACTAGTAATGTTGAAGGGTCCACTGATGATGAACACACGGAAGGGACATATACTGGAGGAATGTCTCATGTTGACACCAATACATGACTTATGAATGCCATCATTGAGCTAAGTGGCCATTCAAATATCTTATTATGCCTTGATTGGGGGAGGGGGGGGGCAGTATCTACTTGTAGGACCTTTGTAATTAAAAATATAAAAAAGGTAAAGATGGGGGGGGGGTCCAATAATATATTTGAATGGCCTCTAAACAAACAAACACATTTTAAAAATATAAAAATGAGTTTCACTTAATAAATTTGATGATGCTGATAATGAAATATCAGTAGGCTACATTTTACACATATATATTTCACGATGATTATGATTATACTGATGAACATGTTATTGATGCTTCAATGTTTCTCACTAAGTTTAAAAAGCTGGTAAGAGTTTAGCACTGGAACATCAATTCCTATGGCACTCATCCAAATCACTTTAATTTAACCCTTTTCTATCCTCTTTTCAAAATAATCCCTACTACTATGAAAATTGATGCAGACTTCAGAAATTTTTTATGGTTGCAGCCATGATTTAGGACTGAACCAGGTGTGTGTCACATCATTTTCTGTAGCCCTGATGCTTGAACTTGTGTGAAAGAATTCACAAACATGACCACAGCACATGTCCAAATTGAGAGAGGATAAAACCTGAAAGGCTCTCCCCGTCAAAGTACCTACTCACAGCAAGATAATCAACCAACCACACAGACACATCAGCCAAAACTGGAAGTGAACACCTCTACTTTCATTACAAGAAATCCACAAAAACTGCTCCAAAAATTGAGGCTTGAAAAAGGCACATAAACAGCATACATGTACTATGCATAATGAAGCACTTCATAACAACTGTTGCTCTCAAACAAACGGAGTAATAATATTATTCATATCTCCATGTACTCATGTAGTGTCATAGATAATGTTGGCATCAAGGTTGTTACCTTCCCATTGACTTGGTCATTAGTTTGAATGAGTTTTACACCCCCAGAGACACTTTTTAGATCATATAAGAGGTGGGACCTACGTTTAAATGTCTGTCTCTGGTAGGACGGGGGTGGACAGACATAAATACTGCCCATGTGACCCATGTTCAGAATGCTCTCACCGGGTCGCCTCCTTGGAGACCAAACTCGTTAACCAAACGTTTAACCATTTGGCGACTGCATAGCCCACCTATCCTCATAATAATTATGAAAATCAAAATCAAATAAAGAGAATACTACCATTCTCCTACTATGTAATAACTATAACACTATAACAGCATGTGATCAATGTAGTGCACAAATGTAATGATGAATCATTGAATCTTACACAAAAAAACATCTGTACATAAAAGAAAAAAAAGAAATTATTTAACAAGTAAGAAAAATGTCTGTTCCGTTCAAATGGAGACCACAAAAATGTAACATTTCACACACACACACACACAAACATTTCTTCCAGGCAGGCACATACATGAGAGTGTAACTTGTACATGCAGGCTTAATTAGTGGTGAAGAGAATTACTCTTTGTTTAACAGACAAAATGTAAAAAAAATAACATTGTAGATTGACAAAACATAGCAATGTTCCCCCTTTTGATATAATAATCATGTATATTAGTATTATTACAACGTCTGTCTGTCATAATACTTTGCATTTATAGTGAAGGTTTTCGAATGTTTGTTATTTTTCCTTCACACTCCTGCAGTCCATATTGCACCAAGCCCAGTGGCACCACACTAAAGACCTTTCACACAAACCCTTTACATGCCGCTAACCTTTAGAGATTCAGGCTGCTTGAACAACCTGGGCCGAAAACTAAAGAAGGTCCGCTAGAACCAAGTGGACTGGAGAAGCCTTGTTAAGTCCGTTTGTTCCATCACAAGGAATCCAGAGGCATCAGTCAAGTAAGTCAACCTTTAGGGAACACAGAAGGTGGCGTCTATTTTTAGACTTTCCGGTGTCCTCTCACGTTTGACTTCCTTCTTCTTCTAGTCCAGCAGCCTTTGAGCTTTCGACCTTCGGCCCAATGCCATATAGTAATAGGTGGACGTTTTCCTAAGTTGTTCCAGGGTTTGACAACGCATGCTTTGCATAGGCACTAGGGAATTCCCCATTTCCCATCCGGTCATCTGACCGTAACGGCAACGGGCCCTTAGGGGATGTGTGGAAGGTCCTTCTCATTGCATCATGCCTCAAAGGAAGATTATTTATTACTAATGGATATGGTCTTTTCCTACCACCACATGATGTTATCAACTCACACCTTTTCCCTGAACAAGCACAAGGAAATTGGTTGCTTTGTTGTGTTTACACACAGAGATTGTGGAAAGAATCTTTTTTGTATGTTTTAGTTTTAGTTTAACACCCCTAGCAATACTTTTTAGATCATGTAAGGGACTTAGGTTTTAACGTCTGTCTCAGATAAGATGGGGGTGGACAGATATGACAACTGCCCACGCGACTCATGTTCAGAATGCACAGATCAGGATTCGTACCCGGGTCACTTGCTTGGAGACGAGACCACAAGACCCACAAGAATCTTTCACTTTGACATTCTCCATGGATTGTGAATACTTTTTGGTAGCATGGCTTCTCTCGCTTTGTGTTCGATGTTCGATGCTCGCTGCCACACATGAAGATGCAACAATCTGCCTCCACTTACATTTGTTCTGGCTGTCTCTGGAGATCTCTTGTAGTTTCAGTCAGAAAGATTTACTTATCGAGCTGATGTAGGTGGCTGATTGTCTGCCCTTTGTAGTTTCAGTCTGAGAGATTTGCTTATCGAGCTAATATAGGAGGCTGATGGTCTGCCCCTTTTCAGACGCCCGGCAGCTTGCCATAAATCAGCTGCTGCAGTTTCCTGGGGCGTGGCCTCTTCCTCTTAGGCCTGGAGCGTGCCCTGTAGTACTGGTTGAAGAGGAAGAGCACCACCAGGCCAGTGCCGAGGAAGGCCAGGACTGGGTACACCGTGGACTTGTCCTGCACCAGGCCTGACGAGCCCACAGCCCCACCACCCAGCCCGGCACCGTCCATCTCCGGCAACCCTTGGATGGCTGCCAGTGGCACCTGGGCATCCATGCCGTGACCCCCCGCGCCCACGAAGCCTGCGGCTGCGGCAGAGTCTGGGTGGTGTGGGGGGAGGAGTGGGGCATCCAGGTCAATGGAGAGAAGCTTCTGAGGCTGGTACAGAGTCCTGGTTTACATGTGGAGAGAAAGATAATAAAATAATAATAATAACAATAATAAGATTAATAATTACTATTGTAGGTGTACTTCTAAGATAAGATGAAATATTTCTAAGATAGATAATAATAATAATAATAATTTTAAAAAAATTAAAAAAAAATAAAAAATAATAGATAGCATTTATATAGATGATTCTTTATTATCCCATTGAGGGTCAATTGGTTTCACAATGTTCTGAATACATTCACAAACAAAGAAACAACCACAGTGGGACACTTCTGCTCCCTTCTCTCTCCTCACTCACTCTTCAATACACAGTATAGGCACATGAATAGAATATAAGCAGCATGGTGTGAAGTTCACGAGGTTCATGAAATATGAATGGCTGTTGGAAGAAACAACCTCCTGTAAAATTCTGTATTTGTTCTTTAAAGCCACAATCAATTGCTCCTAGATGAATACTTAATTTATTGGTAGAAAGATATTAAAGATATGGTCAGGACAGTACAGCGTGGACTCGATTTCTCGAAAACAATTCATGGTCCCAATTTTTCTTCTATCTATTCTTTGCACACCAACATTGAGGCGTAGCCATTCAATTAATACTCCTATAGGGGATGCTAGTAGACCACATGACATGACAAACATCTGTGTCCATGTCGGCCTTTGTCAACTCAAAGCCAATACACAAAACCTGCATCGTCCAGGTTGGGGGTAAGAATGAGGTTAACAACTCGATTCTGTAAAAAAACCCACCCCAGTTACAGAAATCACAACTTGCGGCCAGGAATCTAGAGGCATAAGAAAGTACCACTCACGCAGGGGCAGACTTGTTCAGGGGGTGCGGCTTTGCCCACACACGGCTGGGGCAGGGGGGCAAAGGTCGGCTGGCCACGGAGCCCAGCGTGCCCTCCAGGACCTTGGAGTAGCGGTGCAGGTGGTTCCCCTCCATCCTGGCCGGAGGGGGGTCAGAGGGCGGGGGCAAGGTGATGCTGCGCAGGGCAGAGTTGAACAGTGGGGGCATGCTGGAGTGGGCGGTGTACTCCAGTATGCCACTCAGCAACCAGAAACAGTCTGTGCGGAGTAAAGAAGATAAGATTAGATGAGACAAGATAAGATTAGATATTAATTTATTGATCCATGCAAATGGGGAAACTCATTTCGGGGGACACAGCAGAAAACATGAATAATTGCGTCTCGATTGGTAGTGACAAACATACACAAAGTACATGAAGCTGACAAAATTCCTAGTATGTCAACATCCTAGTGGCGATGACCGGCCAGTGTAGTTGTTACCTTTCTGCATGTGGCTGGTGTCCAAACAGTTGGAGTCCCCATACAGAGCCACCCTGCCTGGAGACAACCCCGGCACAGAACTGGTCACCTGGTGCAGTCCCATGATGGGGACATCCGTCTCCGTGAACGTGTTGGCCTTGATCACCTCAAAGCCTGAAAACAGAATTTTAAAAAACATAAAAACTTGATGTAATCTTCTTAAGCTTGTTTTTTTGTCAAGAACAGACGATAATGCTAAATAAAAATAAATACAAAATAGCAATGGAAAGAAGACTGCTGGGAATAAGTCTGAAAGACAAGATTCCAACTAAACCAATCCGAGTGAAAAGTTTGAAGACACAGCTAAACACATCACAAGAGCTATGTAGAAAGTGATGAGTGAGAAAGAAGGGTCCTGGTCCTAGTGAAGAGGTTGACAAGGCTCTAGCATGTATCAGGTCTGTCATGGTCATAGTAGCTGTAAAGCCTTTTGAGCTTGCTGTAGAGCAGGGTTAATCGCTACACAAATGTTATCTACCTATTATCATGACTATGACCTACCTTGATTCTTCAAGTTCTCAGTCAGCAGGAGACCTTCCTCTGGGAACTTGGCTATGCTGGTGCCTGAGGCGTAGTACACTGGGGGAAGGAGAAAGGTCATCATTAATACATTCATCATCATTTTCAATCATACAAGTGTCATGACAAATATAATAACACTAGTACTAATATTAATAATGATACTAATAATAAATAGTATTTGTACTACGTATTTCCCTTTTCCAAAATGCTCAATGCACGCAACAGTGAGGAATATTCATACACCTTTTTAAAATGCACTTTGGCTAAATATCTCCTGCCTTTTGTTATGTAGATGTTTGTGATGGTGAATGAAGAGGCGATTGTGTGTGACTGAGGCGTGCAAGTTCTTAAAATACAATGTAACGCGCTTTGGGCCCACTTTGAGGGGACAAAGCGCTATATAAATGATGCTATTATTTATAATACACAAGTAAATTCCACATTAGAATCAACTACAAGAAGAGAGAAGGTGTGCCTACTGTCATGGTCTCCAATCTTGAAGTCCCCCTCGTACACCGTGTCACTGAACGCCATGCCCAGTGGCTCCAGCAGCTCGTTCAAGGCCGGCACGTTGGCTCCGCCCGTGTCAGGCATCCACCACTGGCGCGTGTTCTCGTCGTAGAACTTGACCTTCTTCATGACAGACACGTTGTACCAGTCGGCAAAGACCACCAGGGAGAGGCCTTGGTCCACGTCACGCCTCAGCTTGGCAAGCTCCTCAGGGAAATACTCCTCCTCCGGGTCCACCAGGAGCAGGGTGCCATACTGGCTGGCGTCAAAACAGGTCAGTGGAGAGCCTGGGGGAGGGGGGGGTAGAACAATGATAATATGGTAATACTTAACTAGTGGTTAACCCATTAATACTAGTGGTTAACCCATTCTACAAATGGGACAGGGAGAAAGTCAATTTTAGAAAGAATTAACTATCGGATAGAGCCCTTAAAAAGCAATTCAAGATGTTGGTACCAGATTACATGAAGTTATCACTTGAAAAAAAAGAATTGATAATATTTGACCGATTTTAAAAAGTTGGAATGGGAGAATTCAGACGATATCACCTTGTCATCACACAGTTTTAATTGTTTACAAATTGTTAGAAAACAAATCCTACTGATCGCATATCCAAACTCACCTAAGACTTCCACAAAGTAGCCTTTCTCCCTCAGGTGTTGGTACATGTCTTTGAAGTTGGTGTGAATGTGGTCCCCATTCCTGGATCAAAACACAGAAATAAATGTTTACTTGAGCTGAGTTGTAGCTAGATAATAATAATAACTGGTTATGTATACCCACACACTTACCCTACACAGTGAGCTCAAGGCGTACCACAACTTAAAGCACAATACATCATACATGTACTAACAAACTTACATTACAATCACATACTTACACAGTGGTCATTCATCTATAATGTAGAATGCTTAGCAGGTAGATGAGACTAGCAAGTCTTGATTTAGGCCTACTTAGTCAAAGTATTTTCTTTGCATGTATCCTTCACAGACAATATTTCATGTGAAGGAAAGTGGTAATTATATTTGAAGGAAGTGGACACTGTCAGTCAAGGTATAAAACTATAGTGAATTGAGACAAAATGGCACAAGTAAAGTGTCAAGAGAGACGTAAACTAAATCAAATTACAAATAAAGTTAATCACATGAAAAGTGAAGAGGAAGAAAAAAAAAAAAAAAGTTAATCACATTTTAAATAAATAGCACCTATCACGGAAATATATAATGAGTTAGTCAATTGCTTTTAAACACGTACTTGAGAATGTTGTTATGGGCACCGACTTGGCAGCACTAACAGTATGCGGCCTAGGAGGATGAGATGGCTTTGAAATGAAACGTGTCTATCAGGTTTATAATGTGTTGTAACGCACTTTGAGCTTGCTATAGAGTGAGAAAAAGTGCTATGTAAATCGGCTATTCTGGAGGTTTTTTTAGAAAGACTGTTAATCCACTTTTTGGCCTAATTGAGTTAGCACTGTCACCCTATAGCAAATTTCGTTCCACATCTTTTAGTCCAGGTCATCTAAGTGTATCTTAAAAATCGAAAAGAGACAATGCATTTTTTAAAAGACAGTATGTCCATAACTTATATAAAGAAAAAAGTTTTTGGGCTCTCCTGTAAAATTTGCGATAAATGGATATACTGTCTTTCTAAATAAAACTCCAGTATCATTATCCTAACTGTGTGTGTATGCAGCACTGACCAGTCCAAGGGGTCATTCTTCATGCGCAGGTTGTCCCTGGGGAAGTATCCGGGTGGGTAGCGCAGGTTGTGGAACTGGTCCCACAGGATACGCTTGTTGCGGGGTGGCGTTGGGATGATCTTACCCCTGGCACAGGGAGGAGAAAAACACAAATGATCATATTTTCATTATACAGAGTTGTCAAGATATGATTTCCTAAACTTAGGCTAAAAATGGACCTCTCTTGCATTTAAATTAGTCAAAAAAAGCTTTAAATATTCATCAAATTAAACAATTCCAAAGAAATGTTATTTCTTTAATTCAGGCAGCACTACCAGTATGCCTCCCAGTAGGTTGAGATGGCTTTGGAGTGAAACAGGTCTGTCGGGGTATTAATATTATGCTGTAAAGCATAGAGCTCACTCAAAGAGAAAAAGCGCTATATAAATCGGCTGTTATTATTACTATTATTATTATTTATCCCGTGGTCACCCACCTGATAGGCAGCACAATGGTGGACCTGCGTGGCTCCCTCTCCTCATCCTCGGGGGGTGACTCCACCACCAGGGTGACCTGTCCCTTGGCAATGCCCTCCCAGCCCGCCGCCTCCTTGGCAGCGGTGATGGACACGGCCAGGTAGCCGGACCAGGGCCACAGGTCGGCTGAGTAGGAGAAGGAGATGTCCATGAAGGAGCCAAACTCTGGGGCAAAGGGCTCCCACTTGGGCTGGGGGGAAAGAGGGGAGAAGATTGTGTAAAAATAATAATACATAGCATTTATATTGTGCATTTCCATTCACATGAATGGTCAATACGCATTACAATCAATTAATACAAAAAAAAACAAGTCACTAAAACATGTACATGTATATAATATGGCAGTTAAACTTGAATAATAAAGAGCATAAAGTGCGGCATCAACATGAGGTGGTAAAACTTTATGTAACAAGAAACACGCTAAGTGAAAGAAGTCCAAAAAGGGGCCAATTAAAAGAACACAACAAGAACTAAAAAAAAGAACATAACTAAGAAATATCACTATCTACATCAATAAAAGCGCAAGTAAAAATTTAAAAGATGAGTCTTGGAAAGAGTACTTTGTCACATATTTCTCACCATACCCAGGTGTAAAATGGGTACCCGACTAAGGGGGGGGGGGGGGGGGGGGGGGGATTTAATACCTTAAA
>JAUELK010050776.1:0-10075 GCA_031471215.1 Gastropteron pacificum | reverse complement strand
TCTGGAGAGCTCAAAGCGCTTTTCCTCTGGAGAGCTCAAAGCGCTTTTCCTCTGGAGAGCTCAAAGCGCTTTTCCTCTGGAGAGCTCAAAGCGCTTTTCCTCAGGAGAGCTCAAAGCGCTTTACATCTGTTACATCTATGTACAGACAGCAGAATGTAGGAGAAGCCTATGTGACACATGTTACTCCCCATATGTCGTATAAGATAAGGTAAGATGATGAACGTTACTGATCCATTACCATGGAACTAATCTATACATCCAAATATCTTAACTTTTTATGTTGGTTTGGGTGTGTTTGTGTGTGCTAAAGTTTTGCTCATTTAACGAATAGTCTACAGTGTAGAAGACATGATACAATTTATGTTATTGACATTTTCGGGATGAAAGAAGTAACCCAGTTCCATCTGGTACAAGAACAAGAACAAGCTGGCTCAACAACAAAAAAGGAGAGAAAAAAATGTACAGTATACTCAGGAACATATGATACAACAATTTATGTTTCCTTTAATGCAGTGGTTCTTAACCTTGTTGGGAATACAAAACCACACCAGTTTCATATGCACATTCTCCGAACCTTTCTCTTTCTTTTTTTTTTCTTTTTTAAAAACTTTCTTCCTGTGCCTCAATGAATTGAATAACGCTGGTTGGTTGGTAATATTTCAGACTTGTTAGTTCTTTAGATTCAGTCTTACACGTAATAAATTGTTCCTTGGACAAAGTGGAGTGGAGTAAGATTTGTTGATGGTAGTTTGTAATTTTCTTCTTTGCTAAAAAGCGGAACCCTTCTTTCATGAAAAATAGAATATGATGATATTGGATTGGGTCATAGGTTTATAGGGGCTACAATTAGTAGAAGAAATTTCTTACAGAAACCTTTTTAGACAGAAAGACTTGATAAGTGAATAGACTTGATATGTAAATAGACTTGACAAGTAAATAGACTTGATAGGTACATGGACGATAAATAAATAGACTTGATAAGTAAATAGACTTGATAAGTGAATATACTTGTTATGTCCTAGTGAGGGGAGCTATCTAACACAAACATTCCACAATATGAACATTCACCTTGATGCATATCAACACAAGTCATCACAACTCTATTACAACAATACTAGTGGGGGTTATTATACATAGAATTTAGAGATGACAGACAGCTGGTTGGTCCATGTTAAAGAATTGAGCCCCTGTAGACATGGAAAGGACTTGCCCTGGAAATAAAGACATGTCATTTGAGTTGATCACAGAAGCATGTGTTGGCCACCTTCAGTCTCGGAAGTCTTTTGTGCCCCACTTTGAGGTTGATGCATTTCTGCACCATTTTCCATGGCTAAATAAGCCTACTATGGCAGATCTGAAAATGTTATTTTCAATTATATGATTTCAAAAACATGTACAGAGATAGTGTGTGTACAACAAGTTGTTCCCAAATACACATCAACAAGCATTTTCAGTTCAAGGTATACCTACTACAGGTAAGGTGTCGCTCCGCATGTATACATGTAGTATCAACACACAGTGAATGATGGAGACAACACAAAACAACAAACATTTAACGTTCAAATAAACACATTGATTAACGATTAAACAAATGAATTAACAAACGGACACACAAACAAATGAATGAATGAATAAGTAATATTTAATCAAACAGCTGTTTTCTTTGGTCTCGATTGACATACTTGAGACAAATATGTTCAATTTGAAAAAGAAAATGTATATGGCTAAGACTATTTTAAGATTGTACATCTAGTAAGGAGAAAAGAAGCTGAAATTGAAGATGTTATCAAGGATTTGGTATATTGATCTTGAGACATTTGTTTTTCCTTCCAAAATTGGATACAGACCGAAGCAACCAGGGACCTTGAAAACTCAAGAAAGAGATGTAGATAAAAGAGTATATAAAAATATCAAAATGGAATATCAAAAGATCACTGTACTCAGACCAGAGAAGATCACTTTGATGAATGAAGGGGACAATTTACATAAATGAATTATAAAGTGTTATTTGAGTTTTGCACCCCTAAGAGGTGGGACCAATGTTTTAGCGTCGGTCTCCGATAGGACGGGGGTGGACAGACATGAAAACTGTTCAGGCCACCCATGTTCAGAGCGCCCTCATCGGGATTCAAACCCAGGTCGCCCACTTGGAGACCAAAATTTTAACCGGGCAGCCACCGCACAACCCCCCAAAAACTATATCGTATGCAGAATTCATAGTATGAACAAAGAGCGTACCTGATATATAGAACTAACACAGTCTGGCACTACGGAACTAAACTCTATGAAGTATTCATAGTATGCACAAAGAGCACACCCAGAACATATATTGATGAATCAAGGGAAAAATCTACATAGATCCACTATATTGTATGAAGAATTGATAGTATGTACAATATATGTCCAAAGAGCGTACCCAGAACAGATATTGATGAATCAAGGGAAAAATCTACATAGATTAGATCCACTATATTGTATGAAGAATTGATTGTATGTACAATATATGTCCAAAGAGCGTACCTGATATATTGAGCTACCACATGTCTGGTACTACATAACTGAACTCCATCATATGAAGAATGAATAGTGTTTGCAATCAGCGTACCTGAACTAAGGACAGATAAGTTGACTTTGTTTGATGAACCAAGGTGAAAAGCTACATAAATAAACTCAATGATATGCAGAATTCATAGTCAGTAGAACGAAGAGCGTACCTGATATATAGAACTAACACATATCTGGCACTACAGAACTGAACTCTATGATATGAAGAATGAATAGTCAGTCCAAAGAAGAGCGTACCTGATATATAGAGCTGGGACATGTCTGGAGGTGGTGGGAATCTCTCGTCATAGAATAGAGACTTTGGCTGCACTGTGACTGCATTCTTCACTCCACCCACGGCATCGATCAGCTGGGGATGGCACACACACACTGTGCTTGAGGATCATCTTATTATAACACGAGTAAGGCCTTTTCAAACTTATGGACCCAAAAACTTCGAAACCAATGGCAGCCAAATTTTTAATACATCTAGAGACCTATCAAACGCACCTTATAGGAATAGGAAACATGCTTTTCAAAAATAAAATTTGGTTGTAACAATAATAATAATAATAATGTTAATAATAAAATAATACTCGTAATAGCCGATTTATATACAACTTTTTCTGGCTCAAGTTCAAAATGCTTTGCAGCATATTATTACCCTGAAGGACTTGCTTCATTCCAAAGCCATTTCAGCCTCCTGGGAGGCATACTGGTAATGCTAACTGGTCGGCGCCCATGCCAACATACTAACAAAATCTTTCACTGTCTATAGTTGGGTACCCATGTTACACCTGGATTGGGTGAGAAAATCATGACAAAGTACATCTTCCAGCCAAGAGAACACCTGGTAGTGGATAAGAAAATACTCTCAAATCCAGAGGAGTTGGCACACCCAGGATTCCAAACCCGGGACTTTTGACTCGTGAGGCCGACACACTGACCACTAGACAAACTTTTGTAACACGAGTGTTCATGTTGATGTCAGAGTCAAAGTGGGCTCCTACATTCCTGATTGAACCTGACATGGGAACAGTTACTTCAGAGTCGCCAACACCAACTGAATCAAAATTCACTGTACCTCTCTGGGCCTTTGGACCTATGATCAACACATCAGTCTTTGAATCATTAAGTCGAAGCTTGTTCTCCGTCATCCATTCCTTAATGTCCTCTGCGCAACTTTGTATGATCAAATTATGTATGTTAGGCAGGACTCTCTACACATATTGATTGCAAAAGTCCTCTATTATGAGGCTGCAGTCATAAATGGAAGAAGAAGAAGAAGAAGACATATAAAACAAACAAACTCACAGCTTGGTTGTCCCTCCTCCACTGGGCACTTGCGTTGGAGTCTGATGGGTTCATGGCCACTGCCTTGGCACTCTGCACATCTGGGGTGATGGCTGGGGGGGGGGGGCACATTACTCAATTTACTGTGCTCAACATGACAAAATCTGGTTTTTAAAGTTGTTTATTTTTCGTTTCAGTTTTACACCCCTAGCGAAAATGTTAGATCATATAAGAGGGGGGAACTATGTTTTAACCCACGTCTCCGAAATGATGGGGGTAAACAGCCATGAAAACATAGAAGGCCTTAAAAATGGCCCTTTGTTCCTGCAATTGTGCAATGCAGTCACAAGACCCCTCCAGACCAGATAACTGCCTATGTGCAATGCAGGCTTTGAGTTAATGCTGTCTGTATTGATACAGCAATTGGATATTTATGGATGCAGCCATGATTTAGGTGTGAGCCAGGTGTATGTCACAACATTTTCTGTAGCCCTGGTGCTAAGAACTCACAAAGTTGACCACAGCGCATGGGCATCTATGAATATCAACCTTTTCAAATGTGCAAATGACAGCCAATCATCACGCTCACTACAAATGGAGGTGCTTTCTTGGAGAGAGCATAGCAGAGGCCTGGTTCACTACAACTAATAATTTTGTACATTTATTGTGCGCATTTCTAGATGTAAAACATTTGCTCAATGCGCATGGATGTGCTTACTTGAAAAGAGCATGATAGAGGTCTGGTACACTACAACTAAAATTTTGTACATTTATTGTGTGCATTTCTAGATGTAAAACATTTGCTCAATGTGCATGGAGGTGCTTACTTGAAGAGAGCATGGTAGAGGCCTGGTTGACTACAAATAGAGGTGCTTACTTGAAGAGAGGATGACAGAGGCCTAGTTGACTACAAATAGAGGTGCTTACTTGAAGAGAGGATGACAGAGGCCTGGTTGACTACAAATAGAGGTGCTTACTTGAAGAGAGGATAGCAGAGGCCTGGTTGACTACAAATAGAGGTGCTTACTTGAAGAGAGCATGGCAGAGGCCTGGTTGACACGGTCCACAAAGTTTTTGTCTTCGCTGTTCTGGGCCTCCATCTCCGCCACCTGAAGGACGCGGTCTGCTCTCCGGGCGATGTTCGAGGCCCCCGAGGCAATCTGCGGGGAGTTGAGGGTCCTGATGCCGTCCTCGATCCTCTCTGTGTCTCTCAGGATGCCTTCCTCTGGAAGGGGCAAGTTTTTTAATAATTAATAATAATTTATTGCATTTCTTGTGGGCATTTCCAGATGTAAAACATTTGCTCAATGCGCATTACATAAGACAATAAAAATCACAGGGAAATGTGAAAGACAAGATACAGCCAATAAAATACACACACTCACACACCCACGCACACTCACACACACACAAACACACTCGCGCACATAGTATAATATT
The DNA here is from genome assembly GCA_031471215.1 of Gastropteron pacificum. NCBI lineage: Eukaryota > Metazoa > Mollusca > Gastropoda > Cephalaspidea > Gastropteridae > Gastropteron > Gastropteron pacificum. The sequence continues at coordinate 4,798 of JAUELK010050776.1, read as the reverse complement.
ATATACAAATGTGAAATATAGATCACATCATATAATAAGAAGAATTTGGGAGAGCGGCTCAAACACAGCCTGTCAGGCGCAGTGAACTCAACTCAACAGGATTTGACAAGATTTCAACGCTACATTGCAAAGATCACTGCCGCCAAAAGAGGAAGAGGTAGATCATCAACTTCAGTTGGTTGCAGGAAACATCAAGGGCATGACAGGCCGAAGCTTACAAGAAATAAGCCACAGAAGCAAACACTGTGGCAGATGGAACAGTTTTGTCTCATCGCTGCCTAGGGCTAACTTCGATAACAAAACGGTAATTGCAATGTCTGAAAAATTGTGAAGAATAATACAAATTAAGAGTGCTATTTATATACGCCCTGTCCTAAAAACGCAAAAGTCAAGTTCCCATGTGTTGTTATTTCTATTTTTTTTCATACAGCAATGTTACAATAAACAATTATAAACAATAGTTATATTAACAATAAAGAGTATTCAGTTGGGGCTTATCCCAAAGTCAGCTCTGGCAATGGCAATGAAAAAGTCACAAACTTACTCAAAAGATGTGGCATCAAAAAGCAGAATAGATTTAAAGCAGAAATAACTATTACATGTGGTGTCATCATCATCATCATCATCATCATCATCATCATCATCATCATCAACACCACCATAACCAACATTATCTTTCCTAATCTTTGGAGGTTTACCACCACCGCAAGCTGTAGACCTTCATAAGAAATCAGAGCCCAAACTTTGAAGCACAGTTTAATCCACACTAAGGGCACAGGCTACACAATCAAAAGCAAAATGTTTTGTCCATCGTTGTCATTACTATCAGTGATGTGGTGGTGAAGTGGTCATAGTGTTGTCCTCACGAGTCAAAGGTCCGGGGTTCGATCCCCAGCCGTGCCGACTCGATTTGGATTTGAGAGTATTTTCTTATCCAATCCACCACAAGGTGTATCTCTTGAAAAAGGTACCTTGTCACGACTTTCTCACCTCACCCAGGTGTAAAATGGGTACCCGACTACAGACAGCGAAAGATCTTGTTAGTATGTTGGTATGAGCGCCAGTATGCCTCCCAGGAGGTTGAGAAGGCTCTGGAATGCATCAGGTCAGTCTGGGTAATAGTGGCTGTAAAGCGCATTGAGCTTGCTGTAGAGCGGGGAAAAGCGCTGTATAAATGCTATCTATTATCATTATCCGTCCATACCCTCTGCATTGATGAGTGCTGTGGTGTCGACTGCCTCATCCACCAGGCTCCTCAGGCGGTCCATGTTGTCGGCCCACTGTTTCTTCAGCAGCTCAAAGTGCTCCACTGCCGCTGGGTTGTCAGGGTTGGAGAAGAGGACCTTGGCGGCGTTCACTACCTGCGGCGTGAGGTCCTTCAACTGTGGACACAACATGGGACTCGCCGTTGTAATTATTATAATAACTACCTGGATATCCCATTCTACAAAAGGTGTGCGTAGAATTCCATGTTTAGAAAGAATTATCTAAATTTTGAAATGATTAGAATTAGAGATACACAAGATCTTTCACTGTGTATATAGTCGGGTACCCTTTTTACACCTGGGTACAGAGAAATATGTGACAAAGTACTTTTTAGCAATGGGCACCAACCAGGTAGCACTACCAGTATGCCTCCCAGGAGGTTGAGAAGGCTCTGGAATAAATCAGATCTGTCCGGGTGATAGTGGTAGCAATGCGCTTTGAGCTTGCTGTAGAGCAGGGAAAAGCGCTCTATAAATGCTATCAATTATTATCTAATAGAGTAGTAATTAATAATAATAAAATAATAAAGATCACGTATATAGCGCTCATCCCTCAGTCAGCTCTGAGCGCTTTACAATGACACTGTCCATCACTCATTCACACAACATCAATCAATGCAGAACACAATAAAAGTACAGTAGATAATTACGGAATACAGTTATTGCGATCCTTACCTGGTTGGAGTTTTTAAAGATGGCCTCCACGGTCTGCTTGTTGCGGCAGCCTCCTGCTGTGGCCACAGAGTTGGCGGTGTCAGCCAGGCGACTGGAGTGTTCACTGAACTGTTGTACCTTGCCTTCAAAGTTGCCCTCACGGCCTGGCGTGCCTGCGATGAGATTAACAGGGATTGTTACTTCAGCTTGAACTTTTACACCCCCAACAACACTTTTTAGATCATATAAGAGGTGGGACCTACGTTTTAATGTCTGTCCCTGATAGGACATGGGTGGACAGCCAAGAAAACGCAAATGAAATCATTTGCCACAAAACAACAACAATCTACCAAAGGGTATCACAGCAGCCTCAGACAGTTGTCTAAGTGGTGTAACACTGTCCATGAAATCATCTGCCACTTACAGACCTGCCACCCTCCCAGAAGACAAAAACAGAGTCAAAGCCAAAAAAAAACAGAATCTAGGGGGAAAAAACGGAGTCAAGCGCGCGAGCGCATGCCCCACCGAAGCCAATTGTTTTTGTTACAAGTAATAATAGTAATAAGTAAAAAAGCCAAATTTGTTGTTACAAGTAATAATAGTAATAAATTAAAAAAGCCAAAATTGTAGTAACAAGCAATAATAGTAATAAATAAAAAAGCCATAAAAAAGCCAAATTTTTTGATATAAGTAATAATAGTAATAACATTTTTTTTTTAAATCGGAGTTTGACAATGAAAATCGGAGAATCGGAGTTTTCTCAAAACTGAGAGAAAAATCGGAGCCACTTCGAGTAAATCGGAGTAAGTGGCAGGTCTGCACTTGGCTCAAAACAACACCACCACCCCCAGCCACAACAACAACAATCCACCTACCAAGGGGTACTACAGCAGCCTCAGACAGTTGTCTAAGTGGTGTAGCGGTGTCAATGAAATCATCTGCCACTTGGGTGACCAGGGCGTCTTGAATCTTAGCCTTGAGAGAGGCAAGCTTCTCCGACAGGTTCCTGGCGATGGCCTTGGCTTGAGGAGTATTGCCCTGTGGACAGACGGTAATGCACGTCAAAACGATATTTCGCCTACGAACTCAGCACCTTCCTATAAACTTCCATTTAAACAGGCTCAACACAGAACATCCCCCACTATGCCTGCTGTGCGACTACCCGTATGGGACTGTGCCCCACACTTAAAGATCTCCGACATCAACCCTTACCAACCAAACCAGACATAGACAATACATTATATTATTACACCCTGAAACAACTTAAGAAAACGTCCACCTAGTAAGTACTACATGGCATTGGGCCAACAGGCAAAAGCTCAAATGCCGCTGGACTAGAAGAAGAAGCATGTAAAAACATGCAAAAGTATACCTTCTTGGAGGCTCAGAAGGTGCTGCAATGTATACAGTTTTTTCTTATTCTTACGTAAAGTCACAGCCATAGAATTGAGGATCAACGCGACTGTGTGCTTTGCGCTTATGTAATTTATACATTCAAAGGATGCATAACTGTAAAATTGCATAATATAAAATTCCATCTATCTAAGTTAAAATGAGAGCCATGTGATTCATACATTGAAATAAGGATAGGCCTTTTCTATTTGCTTTTGATAACTCGATAATGCGGGCAGCCAACATTCGAGAGAGTGATGCTGTACAGTGAGTGAGTGAGTGATAACTCGGAAGTTAAAGGCTATCCATCCTATTGGTAGGTAAGATTGCTTCTATGTTCTAATCATGTCGCTCGGGGTGTAAAACTCAAAACTCCCATGCCACAGCTTGGAGTGAGGGAACACTGCAGTCGTTACTCTACCAAACCGAGTTATAGAATTTTCGGTACTTCCATTTCATTAAAAAAAAAGGTTAATATTGTTCAGGGTTTCAGGTCTGGCAGGGTTACGCTCAGATGGTTTACAATGTCAATTCAACAAGTTGTTGCTGCTATCAGGCACAATGTATGAGTTATTCACTCTTCAAGTGGTCTAATAGACCTACAGAGCCATGACAGTCTAGCTCTGCAAACCTGGGACAGAGGGCCTTCAAATTGGCCCCTTGTTCATGCAATTGTGCAATGTAGTCACAAGACCCCTCCGGGCCAGAACATTCAATTCAACAAGTATGTCAGTATTCCTGTTGCATCAGGCAGGGAACGCGCTACATAAATGAACTTTATTATTATTATTATTCAAAAGGGTTGGTATCCTTAACTGTGATTGAGATTATCTCAATCTAGGATTTCAAACTACGTATTCTGAACTCAAAGAGTGACTAAAAGTCCCATGTAATGTGCATGTATACTGCACCATCAAGCACTTTTATGTGGATTTTAGGCACTTTACAAAGAAATTATTATTATTAGCATTATTATTATTATTATTAAATAAATTATTGTTATTATTATTAACTTATTATAAAACTGTTATTATTTTAATTAAATTATCATTATTATTATTCTTATTCTTATTATTATTATTATTATTATTACTATCTATTATTATTACCTGTCCCCTCTTGCATAGATCTGAGAGCTGGTTGGTGAGAGACTCTGCCTCGTTGCAACACTGGAGCAGATCTTCCCTCTGGGGGCTGGAGCAACAGCTGGCCACCTGTCGGCCCTCCTGGACCACCATACGGGTGGCAGACTCACCTGGGCAAATACAGCATGAGAACAATTAGGGAACGTTTTTTTGACCCCCCCTCCCCCACCTGTGGACAGGTGTGGACAAATGACTCTACCCCCCCTCCCCCCCCTGTGGATGTCCATGGGTACCGATTCTTACCGTAGGATGTTTCTTGGTTCAATTGGCAAACAAAATTTTAAAATCCATAGGGTTCACAAAATCATGCGTGAGTGTTCAAGTCTGCTTGTAAATAGAAAA
>JAUELK010050555.1:0-13074 GCA_031471215.1 Gastropteron pacificum | reverse complement strand
GACACCACTCATGCAATAGCGCGATAGCATCTGGTAGAGAAACAAGGCGTATTTACGGGAAATTTTCACTCGCGCGGTCATTGTCGAGTACCTAATGTTACTTCTTTGTACAGTGTCACTCGAGCCAGGGATGCAGATTTTATACCTCATTTTTTTTTGTGGGCCAAAGTGTGACAGAGTTGTCAACCTTTGCGGTTTTTCTGTAGATTCTACACATTTTTGTACCCAAGTACAGAACTACGGGCGAGCCGCAGAAACTACGGAAAATGTGCGGTCGGAAAAGAATTAAATTATTTTCGAAGAACGCGAATGTTTGTAGACACGAAAAAATGTAAAACAACTAGGTTTCAGAATTCAATTCATTGTTTACAAATGGCGACGCACTGATCTAGCCTACGTTGTCGCGAACAAACAGCGCTTGGACGAGGATTTTTGTTAGTAAGTCCTTATTTTGGGCTTGAAACAGCATCTCTCTATCGCGCAAATTGAATCATTCTCCTCATGTCCTGATTTCAAGTGGAGTATATGAGTAGGCTGGTTTCGTTTTTACCGATAGATCTAGACACTAGTTACTGGGCCGAACCGAAACGCAATAGTTGTCTCTCTATTATTCTGCATCAATGAATGCGATGTCGGTAGGCTACTACTATTGCGCATAGCTATCAGGTGTTTTCTTTTTTACTTTCATTAATCAAGGTTCAAACTAGACTAGACCTAAGGAGAAAAAGAGAGGTTGTGAATGGTATTGCTAGAGATAGATCTAAATTGTTTTCGTATTAAACTTAAAACCATACCCAACACACATGAAGAATACAGATTATGTGTACAGTACAAACTTAACTAACATGTATTTTATATGGACCTGCACATCTCTCCACTATGTGTTGTAGTGGTGAAGTTATTTCAATGGTTGCGCCACCGCGTTTGTTGCTGTTTTTTATGCATATTGATATTATGTCTAGTCTAGTCTTCACCATGTTTTATTCAAATTGATGTAAATGTAACGTCTTGATGTTTCACCTCATTTTATGCATATTGATGTAACGTCTTGAGCTTGTTTTACTCTAAGAATATATTATATCATAAGTAATGCTAAATGAATGACTTTAATGTCTACTCTGTTGTGTTGTTCCAGATGACCACAATATGGGCCCAGTGCACGACTGGTCTGCGGAAGGAGATGAGGAGAAGCATGGGGGATACCTCACAGACAGTGTCCTCACAGGAGGACGTGGCCGGGGGAGGGGAGGCAGAGGGAGAGGAGGGAGAGGCAGAGGAGCGATGCCACCGCGAGGCATGCCAGGTGAGAGTGACGTCAGTGTAATTGGTGCTTCTTCAGGGGTGACGCCATGTTTGCAGGCTCACTTGTTCTGTCACCTCTTCTTCTTCCATTTATGACTGCAGTCTCATAATAGAGGACTTTTGCAATTGCGCAATGTGACTCAGTCTGCAATGCCTTTGAGGATATTAAAATACACACACCAGATGTTACAATACAACATCGGTCTCATCGCTGTGGATGTTAGCTGCCACAATGGATGTCCTCACAATCCTTCTCCACTTGTCTGTCCTTTCCCTTTCTGATTATTTGTTTGATCTTGAGTTGGGTAACTTTTTGATGTTGTGCTGGTGTTTAATGAAAATCAAATACTTATTTTGTATGACATTGTATGCAACACCAAACAATGTGCCTTACAATTCTTATTATTGCCTCGTACATGAAATGATCTCTCTTGCTGCCTATTTATTCATTGTTCTAGTACACTAGTAAAAGAGTCTCCAAGGCTTTGTGACAGCCAGAGAGAGGGCTATAATTCAATAAAGTATTCCAATTCCAGGGGAGTTTCACATGAGTGGGGTACTGGCACTCGTTCAACCCAACCGATCGACGACTTTTCTTTTGTAAAAATATATGGAATGCCACACACGTGAATGTAGCCCAGGAAGGTTGTTTATATCCATTACTACCGGTCACATGTCCTCGTGAAATACTTATTTTTTCAGTCAACTTAGGACACTAAATAATGTGATGAATAAATCTTTTGAATCAAACTTGGGGAGTATGATTATTGATAGGTGGGGAGAAAACCAGCCCAAGTCTTACAAACTCTTGCAACTTATTAGAGTGATATTTACCTGCTACTGATTTTAGGGTTCATAATATGAATAGGTAGTAATGTCTATAAAACCTTTTTGAACACTGGTCTATCTATAGTCTGACAAAATGTTTGTAAATGTGTCTACCCGTAGGAGGTTACAGCAACGACGATGATGGCCGTGAGCCCAGGTCTCGGCGAAGGATGACAGATGATGATGACACAGTATTAGACAATGCCAGTGTGACCAGTCAGGATCAAGGTACAGTCATAGCACCCTTCTTGTTCTAATCCAGCGATCCTTGAGCCCTTGCTCTTGTAGTTAAGTACAGTGGTCTCTGCCTAAGAACCTGCCCCTCGAGAGGGGAGAAAAGCGTCTCTTAGCGGTTTTGATAAGGATCGCCATAAATATGTGCAGTGGTCACTTCCTACAACTTTTCAACAAGTTAGATTTGTCTACATATATACTCTCCACCTGATTGGCTGAAACTGAAAGAAAGTGAAGACCTATCAAATTGATGAAAGACCTCACAAACAATAACACATTCCTATCTCTGTGAGGTTGTGCCATCACTCTTCAAGTCCCAACTGTCTTTATGTACTCAGTAGTGAGTGTGGCAATATAAAACACTGTGTTGTAATTCTGGTTTGTGACCACTGGTGACCATATCCTGAATCCACTCCTCAGACTACGACCAGCCGGACAGGCAGCGGAGGCGTCGCAGGAAGAACCGAGTGCCTCGGGGTGGAGGTGGCGTTATCTCTGGCACCGAGACGGACTCTAGCCTGCCCAGCTACCGTGGAGGTGACCGAGGCCCAAGGCCGCGACGGGGCGGAGGCGGCATGAGGGGAGACATGGACCTGCCCCCAATGCCATCTGGCTCTGGCAACGGCATGGGCCGCAACCTTGGCGGCATGGGACCTGGTGGGGCGGTCAACGGCAGTGGCGGGGCAGGAGACAGGCCTGCCAGCTCTGCCTTGGACAAACCCAAGGAGATGCGGGACCCTCGCCCACCCAGGAGTGGGGACGCCAGACAGAGGGGGGCCAACAACAACAGCTCTGCCGCCTCAGTCAGCACCCCAGTGGGAGCCTCGGGGCCCGCCGGTCAGCCGGGAGGCAAGCCAGCGCACAGCGGTAGTGATTCAGACTCCAAGCTGGCAGCCAAGAACAAAGTCAACAGTAGTGCCAAACCCAAGGAACACATAGTGAATGGGGAGTGAGTGTGACCTTCAATCATTTGTGTGTGTGTGTGTGTGTGTGTGTGTGTGTGTGTGTGTGTCAGGCTCATCCAGTCAGCTGATCACTTCATAAGTCATCGGGAGTTGATGCCTTACTTGGATGGTCTTGATGTTTGAAGTGTTTGATGAAGAATGCCTTGAAAGATATGATATGAATGTGGGTTTTGAGGTATGCCGTGTGTGAGAAACTCGTTGCTTTTGTACATATCATGTGTAGTTTTGGCTCTGGCTTGCCTTGCCAGAATCCAATGTTTTCTCATGTTTGATACTTTACTGTTGCCCAGTTTTGGCAAGGCATGTCAGTTGCTGTTTGAACCATTGTGTCTGCATGGATGACAGGAATTGCGATCACATTTTGTACGTTCACAGCTGAATTGAAACTGTCTGTAGCGATTGCCAAAGGATTAACAGTATTTATTTTATGTCTGAAGGTGTCTCTGTGCAAAAGGATTTCTCACTCTCCACACAACATCTCCCAAGTTGTGTTTGTGAGGGGTTTCTCTACATGAATGAAGTACTTATGCACTGGGACTACCTGGGAGTGAGAGACACTCCTCATGTGTCATATTATGATATGTCTTGTTGGGCTCTTCTTCAACTGCTGCTGTCGAGTTGTGTGGTTCTCACATTTGGACCACATGTCATTGGTGAACAGGTGATAGTCGTGCAGGAGCGATGCTCTCAACACGACAGTCACCATGGTTCACAATTAATGTTCTCTGTTCACTCGGTTGTGCATATACTTCTGTTAACTTATAGAATCTTCCTCCTCACATCTTGAGCTCCTTTCACAGCAGAACCTTGCCCGCAGGTTCACCTATCACTATAGCAGGGCTGTGCTTATCTGCGGTAACCCGGCCGGATGCTAACATGGCCATTTTATTGGGCACTTTTGTGACATGCTGGCTCAAAACCTATTGAACCTCAGACACAAAAGAGCTTCGGGCGTGCCTTGTTAGCACTCTGCGGGCTTACCACTCATGAATGCAACCCAGAACTTGCCCGCAGGTTCATCTATTACTGTTTAACTTTTAGAGACAGAACCTCCTTATTACTTAACACCTGACACAGACCAGTACCTTTGTGAAGACAAACATTTTGACATAACATGAACTCTGCCATACTTCTCCTTCCAAGTCATTTCAATGTTATATCGAACAGGGATGTCAATGGATAGGATTTAATTGCAGGACGGATCTCCTACATGAGGCAGGCATCATATCTTCCACTTGCATCCCTGTAGTACGATCTCGAAACGCACAGATTTAATTTCTGAAGCACAATCCAGTGTGGTGTCTGAATGTCTGTTCGCCTATCCCACAACAGGGTGTATCCCCCTATTGCAACTTTTTTCCTGGATAGCCATAATTGAAATGTTCACTTCTGAGTTACTTCCGTTTCTGCCCTGGCAGAATTTGGAGTCTCCATAGTGTTGTTTTTGTTGAAGTTAAAGCTTCAATGAACAAAGCTCTGAAGATGGTCTGCCTACATGCAGGTGCTCTGAACTCAACCCCCCAAAATGGGAGATACACCCTTTTGTGTGACAAGTTGTGGATCGCATAATTTGCAGACAGAATTCCTCTGACTCTGTTTTGATGGTAACATCTGGACACACACATTTTCTCTGAGGACGTGTACTGCTGTACACCTAACCTATGTAAACTGTAAAAGAAGAGCTAGCTCAGAGAGAAGTTAGAAGAGCACAGCCCCATATTATCATATCGATGACTGATCTGTCAGTTGTCGGTGACAACTATGCAATGAAAAGTCTTGGCTGTACAGCTGAATCCTGAACTCTACTACAAAGGTTACCAACTTTTTCCTGTGCATACCACTACGAAGGCATTGAAAAGAAAGAGAACGGATAATAGTATTGTGTGGCTGGGCTCTTAGCCCGTTGGCACCAAACATTTCCTGACACTGACACCCTTGTCCCTTGACGATGCTTTGTACTGTCAGTCAGCAAAATGCCAGTTCTTACATACGTCTTGTACTCCTAAGTGGGTCCGTTTGGCTTGCTGCTTGTTAAGGACTAAGCATTGACAAATCACCGGAGGTGAAGGTGAATGTTGAAATAGACCATTCTGGGATTTGATACGACGACTCCTTGATGTACATTATTCACATTAATTCTGTGTCCAGCACCACAGCTGCTTGGAGTAGCTTGTATCATAGTAACTAACAGGCACTGATGCAATGACTGAGCCATTAACTGTCCTTCACATGTCGTCACAATCTCATTGTGTTACTCTTGAATTACCCGTTTGTGAACAAGTATTGGTTATTGTTAACATTTTTTTACAAAACAAAACTAAAAAAAAAAAAAATGTTATAAGTCATTGATCTTGGATCATTGGTGATGTGTGTTTTTTTTTGTTTTGAAATTTTTTTATTCCTTTTTTTTAAAGCGATTTTAAACTATAAAAATTGTCCTAGCTGAGAAAACATTATTGTTGTTATTTAGTCTCAAGTTGGAATTTTTTAAGCATTTTGTTTTAAACAACTTAAATTTCTGTTGTCTTGAATGGACAATTTGTATCAGTTGACCAACGAGGACTGTTTTAAGTATTGACTTGTCTCTACTCATCATCACTCCAGGCATTGTGATGCACTGTTTGACTTTGACGTGTGTTTGAAAACATTCAAATGGACTGTTCTTAGACCGCAACATATGTTTCTTTCCCAATATGGAAACATCCCAATAATGTCATTTAACTTCTCAATGTAACACTGGAATGTAACTGGGCAAACACATTTATTTCTAAGAATGGTCCATTTCATTCGACCACTTTTGTAAATTGACTTGAGCACAGCATTGTTTGATTTATCAGTTATTTTTATCCTAGCTGAAGGGCTCTTTTAACCTGCTTTATCTGTAGGCATTTACTGTTGAATTTGGGCATTCTACTGATACTGAAAGGTCATTGAGAACATCTGTATCTAGTCAGTATGTCTTTTCCAAATTCACTTAAGCGAACACTGGTAGTATGAAGAAATGATTGTGCCCTGACGTTTTTTGTGCCCACTAACTACGACGTTAGGCACTCTTAGAGCCCTCTGACTACAGAAAATGTATTTTGTGTTTATTTTACTTACTTTGAATTTGAACAGATTAATAAAGTGTTATAACTTGAACATGAGGTTACTTATGAAAATTCGCTTTTCTTTCCTAGATTTGCTATGGAAACAATTTTTGTAAATTGTTTTTTTTTTGCTTTTACTTATGATCAGACATTTTTTAATACTATTTCTTGTCTTTTTTTTTCTTTCTGTAAGAGAACTTGTCTCGATGACAAACCAAGAAACCAATGGTTTCTACCTTTAGAAAGGCAAGTCTTTCTGGATGTGTTCCATGAAATGTACTTGTCCTTTCGTCTGCCTGGAAGGCAGTAGAGGATCCCCCTGTGGGGGTTCTCTAGCCATGCAATCATAGACCTCAGCAGCTCTGAACTAACTGACAAGAAACTTTAGGGAACAGATCACACCAATCCCCTTATCTATTCTAAAACTTTGAGCGTATCAATTAGTAAAGGTGATTTTGCAAAAAAAATAGAGTTATAAATATAATTGAATTTAATGAAGTACATTGTCATGTACCAGGTGTTTTCAAAATCATATCCTATCTTGAATATGAAAATGTATCATTTTTTACCGTTACCTATTAGAAAAAAGAAAGTTCAGATATGTGATGAAAACTTTACACAAAGTGTAAACTTGTTAGCACTAAAAGAGAAGAGTTGTTTTTACCAGTGAGGATCTGCTGAGGTCCAGGACCCAAGTAGTCATGCCAGTAGAGTGAAGCAAGGTCGACCTTTCCCTTGCTGTCTGACTGGCCTGAGACTAGGTCTTTACCTCCTAGCTGGGAGCAAGGCTTGGCTTCCTTCACAACATTGTCTGCTCTCAACATTCTCCTTTACTTCAGGAAGTGATAGAAGTAAAAGCTTTTTCATACTGATGGATTGGGGAGATAAAACAGTCTCCATTTCTTTAAAGGCTCGCTCTATCTTATTACTTATTGACAAAGAGATAATCTCATTCACGATGTCATTTTTCATGCTTGGACCTAATTTTATATGTTGGCCGTGATCAGCGAAAACAGCATGCACCAATATTATATTGGTGCCCTATCCTCAAGCACTTGTAGTAGTAGTAGTAGTTCTAGCCTCGATCTATTGGCGCGAATGAGTTAATGAACGAAGTGAGGCCAGAAGATGTAATAATAATAACGATGAAGTTTATTTATGAACCGCCCACTCCCCTGAAATACAGAGCTCAAGGCGGTCAGTGTTGAAGCAATGAGAAGAGCAGACAGTGTTGAGAATGCCAAGCGTTGCGTCCTTGCCTAGGGTGGCTGAGAGTGGCCATCCCGCCCACTGTGTTGGCTGTGGAGGGATGGTGATGTGACACAGATCACGGTTAGACGGCTGTGCAGCCTGTACCACAGCCAAGTCTACGTCCAGCACCAGTCGGCTTGCACACAGGCCATTGTCTGCTCTATACTTGTCTACAGTATTACACTTACAGTGGTAGTCATCGTACTAAGACTAAGACAAAAGCTTGACTTGTGCTGACTGAAAGAAAAAGTCGCACTTGCACATATTGTATGTATGCTGTATTCTTGTATACAGTGTCAGATATTTGAACAAAAGCTTGGCTTGTGCTGGCTGGAAAAAAAAAAGTCGCACTGAATGACTGTGCGCACCAGAATATATATGCTATGGCATACCCCATGGTGTTGCTGGTGAAAAGTTAACCTTTTTTACACTTGTCATGTGTTCAGTTTTGGAGCCAACAGCGTTGGTCGTGGTGTGGAAACACATGGCATTGCTGTAGAGAAGGTTAGCCTAACAACCCGCATGCCAGATAATTATGTAACACCTTTTCATTTCAAAGATTTCAACATCCAACAAAGACCTGAACAAGAACAGCTGCTAGTGCTGTCAGACTTGCTCAGAATCCTTGAGATTTGTTCTCAAAGCAAAATGTTTCTAGTAAATTTGGAAAGTAAGTGATTTCCTTCTCTTATTCAGATCTTGAGAGATATGGATCCCTACCGTGAAAGTAAATTATTTTTTTTTTTAAATTTCTCATTAAAAAAAATATTTGAGATTGACGAAAGACGCTTACAATTTTCAAGAAGAGAGATTGTCATTTTAAATCTAGTAATTAATAGGAAAGCTTTGAACTTGGGAGTGTTTGGATCCTCAAATCCATTACAATTGCACGTTTCGATGCAATCTTTTCGACGACAAGAGATGTGGCCACAAGTGCCAGTACCTCTTGTCCTGAACCTAACAACAGAAACCTTTGACTGGACTGAAGTGCTAGCCTCTTCAGGATTTCAGCACAGCCTGGCTGGTCAAAGCAGTGGGTACCCTCCCACTTTTCAGCTGTTCTCTGGCAAAAGTTGGCGCAAAACACTTAAACAGTCATCATGGTAGAAGAGTTGGAATGGTCATGGTAGACTTGATGAATAGGGCATTTCTCCCTGGAATATAAAGTTCTCCAATACCAAACCTAGTACTTAGTACTCCATGTAGTACCAAAGTACCAATGATTTGAACCTACTTTTGTCAGAGAACAGCCAACCTGTACAAAATGACTGGTCCCTTTGTGTTCCACACCGTCCGATGTGGTAGGGGTCATGGCATCAGATGAGAAGCTAGAACAGTCTGTCTTGACTCTTGGTGGTACAGCAACAATACTGTATGATATGTTATGTTATTTCAACATTTGGAGTCTTTGCCTCTTTATTCCTTGCGGAAAGGAAAAGGCTTGAGTTGTACTCAGCATAGCAGTTGTTTTATGTATTTGTTACCGCGCCCAAAAGGGAATATAGAAACATACGTTGACTATGGTCAATCGATGTAGACTATTCCATTGTTGAATGATGGATCAGATTATACAAGATAAAGTTTTCTCTATAGCTGTGGCTCTTAAGCTGGGTTCGTTTGAATCTTAAGAGTGAGTCGGGTCTCAGGGGTTCACTGGAGCCTCCTAGTGAATGCGTAGATGAAACCTGTGGGTTTCCATAGCTTCAACAAGGTTAAGAACCAGTGCGCTCTATACTCTGTGCCATCCTCATCATCCAGTATTGTAGTTGTTGTAGTAGTAGTGGTGTATACATTCTCAGACTGGTGTTGGAACCAAGGGACAGTCTCCATTGTAAGCCCACACTGACGACATTTCTTATCATCTGGTGGTTGGCAACAACCATTGACACTATGTCTTACCTTTTTATGTGGGAATTTCTTATTATCTTCCTATTTACTGTTTGTGGTTGGCCGACCTGGCCTTAGACTGTAGATATGATACAATTACAGCGTCAGTGTTGTGTTGCTTTCACTGTTAATGACACATATCAGTTTGATTGAGGTGTTTCAATCCCGTGTTCTTCTAACTTCTACTGAAATGTTTTGTCATTAATTTTTTTTCCACTCGCATGTTTTGGGGTTTGTTTGTTCCAGTTATTTTTTTTCACTTTTTTTTGTGTTGCATTGCCATAAAAAATGACAACATAAGCTGATGAGCTTACTTGTACAATGTCCAGTCTTGAAACGAGGAGAAAAGTTTAAAGGAAATGATTGGTGGAATGGAAACAGTTTGGCCTTGTAATTCAAATTCTGTTTTGTTTGCTTCCATGTCTGTTACATACTTAGGAAACCATTGTTGCACATGATGACACTGAGAGGGTGATGCCATGACAAGTATTAGATCCCTTGAGAATATGATAAAGACAATAATTGTTTAGTAGGCCTACTCTGCTTACTTAGCAGAAGACAGAGCATAGAACATGTCAAGTGGTCTGTTTTAATACCAATATGGCCACCTGTCACCAGTATGGTAATGGAATGTAGTAAAAGGATTCTGATACGTTTGATTTTTTTCATGATTTGGCAAAGTCTTTGAAACCCACTACATTTTCTGTGCTTTATCGAAAATGTTCTATACTTAATTTGGTAAAGCTGTAAATCTCATATGATTATTCTGTATTTTGGCATTTCCCATGGAAAACTGGAAACTGTATCTTAGACTGAAACCAGTGTTAACATGAACACTGTCAATGTCATATTGTTTCTGCCTCCCATCTCCAAAATGTTTTAGTACATGTATTATTAAGCACAGTAACAAAGAGTTGAATTCCCTTGTCTGGACAATGTACATGATGTAAATGACAACACGTGCATGGTTGAAGAGGTGAAGAGAGTTTGTCCCAACAAAGGAATTGTTCTATAGAGACACCAAAGACATGACTTGTCACTTGCACGCCCCGATGAATATGACCAGTGTGTTGGCTCAGTCAGTCTACATGTATTGTGAAGATGGCACGACCAACATGACTTTGTAACAGTTAGAACCAACCATCCACCACTTATTATAGACGTTTTGAATTCACTACCAAATGATGACATTATTATGAAATGGACAAAAAAGACAGCATGGCTTTGAACTTTGTCCTTGTGGCTTTAGTACGTGTGCAAACAAATTCATTTAAAAATTGCCACAGGACCTGATTTAGACTACTAAGAAATGCAGTAAGATAATGCCTTCGAATTTTAATCATATCATTCTAAGATGTGTAGACATAGGAAAACAAGATGTAAATTGTAAAGCACTACCATTTCATGCTACAATAGAATCCTGTTATAACGAGAGGGAGGGTCCGTTGCATCCGGATTCTCGTAAAAAAAGATCCTATAACATTAATAAAAGAACAATAAAGTATGACTTTGGGTGGTTTGTACATCTATTATTGTTATTTCCCTTTATGGTGATTACCAGTAGGAACACCATGGAGATAAGATAAACAAGAACACTTAGAAGACCGATTAAGATATTGATACAGAGACTCAGAAAATGAAATTTAGAGAGATCATGTAGCAATGCCGACTATGGCCATGGATGTTGGCCTACTTTAGGCCTTCTCGCCCGCTGACATGGGTTACTTAAAGTTCATCAGCATCTGCAGGCTTTTAAAGAATTTTGAAAATCGCGTAAAATGGCTGCGCACAACAATACAAGCATTGATTGTCTCTTCGTCGTAATGCGGCAATAATGATCAACCTAGGTACTAAGCTTATTAGTAGACAATAGGTGAGACGAGCTTTCGATCAAAACAACACCTACAAGCTCATTGTTCTGCGATATCGCCGGCATTTTTCTCCACTGGGGGGGTGTATTTTCGGCTTAAGTGCTTTGACTAGTAGTAGTAGCATCACGATTCCATTATAATTGTATTGCACGTTTTCTGATTGCGCTATATAATGTAAAATGATTTTATTTACAAAGTTAAAGAAGGGAAACAAAAACTGGTATTTCAATCTTGGCCGTTATAGCCTTCTTCTCGTTATACCAGGACTCGTTATAAGTGGACTCCAACTGTACTCTGAGAAACAAGCCTCTTGCCTGTGCGGAATAGAAATGTCAAGTCAATGGTTGTGTTCAATCCTAAGTCTTTTGGTGAACTAGTGACTAGCATTGCTTCACATGTACCAAATTCTGGCTCAGCCTGTTGGAATCACATCATGTACTTCCCACACTGCACTGTATATCTGTTTTGACACCTCTTATCATGTTGCTACAACACAGCATTGAAACAGGGTCTGAAGAATCTGGTTTGTACAGCATTCAAAGTATGTCTTTAGTCACTTTGTGGATGGTAACTTACAGATAGCCAAATCCACTTTTGTTTAAATTGATTGTATTGTTTCTTTTTTTGAAAACTTTGTTCCTTTTCAGTTCAAACATTTTTTTTTGAAAGCGTTGTTCACTTTCTTTTTAAAACATGTTGAAAACAAAACAAAGACAGTCTGTCTGAAAAATATTTCTGGAAATATCATCACAAAGCTGTTTTAACGTTAAATTCTTGAAGTTTTTTGTTTGCCTAAAATGGAGGCATTGCTGTCAACAAACCATACATAGTTTTATCGTTGTGAACCTACCGACTTTAATTTCATATTAATATTATCCTATCTAAGAGTGTTGAAATGGACTGAGAGAGAGATTGAGACAAGAACCTGAGGTGATTTGCATACCAAAGTTGGAATAAAAAATTTAAGAAACAAACCTGGAGTGGGAATGTTGATCTTAACTGAAATGTCCTTTTTTTGTCACCATACCAGTTCTCACCAACAGTCGAACCTGTTGCAGATGCAAGAGCCCCTTGCTCGCACAAAATTACGAAACTGGACAAAACAACGCATCTCTCATCTTACAAGAAAAAGCTCTTTTGTACTTAAACTTGAACATAAGGAAAGCTAGTTCCTTTGTTGTACTGACGAGAGTGCCATTTACTCGTTGTTTTCACAAGATGACAATGACGAGTAGTGGCAAGGATTGTGTCATCCCCACAGTACGCTGTGCCCAGATGGTGAAGGAAGCCATGTAGCTTGTACGATGTATGGAGGTATCAGTCTAGGTCTCTCTCACTCTGATGTATGGCCGTGGGCGTGATGGTTTTCTGCATGCGTTTGACTAGTTCAGTATTTTTCCCCATTTTTTTAAATCAAACAATTTTGAAGCAATGTTTTCACCATAAACATGTTCATTAAAATATTCTACTTTTACTCATCTTTTAGTGTTGTCTTTCATAGGTTGTGTTGTCAGCAATATGTTATGTGGTTACTATTACCATACAATTACAATGAAGACATACAGTAAGTAGCAAAGGCTTTTGAATATGCTTTGACACTACTGGCCCGGTGACTGCATTGCACAATTGCATGAAGAAGGGGCCAAT
>JAUELK010050334.1:0-13075 GCA_031471215.1 Gastropteron pacificum | reverse complement strand
AATCTAGTCCATATCAACGTCTAGATAACCTAATTCCAGTGAAATGAATTGCCGATTCGAAGTAAAAAAGGCTGTGGTGCTGTTGGTACGAACACGAGAGACGAAAACCGTCATGACTGACGATGATGAATGAACGAAATGAAATGGAAATGCCCGGCGTGTCACATGACAAAGCCTCGTTCCT
Organism: Gastropteron pacificum; assembly: GCA_031471215.1. Taxonomy (NCBI): domain Eukaryota; kingdom Metazoa; phylum Mollusca; class Gastropoda; order Cephalaspidea; family Gastropteridae; genus Gastropteron; species Gastropteron pacificum. The sequence goes on along the minus strand of JAUELK010050334.1, from coordinate 12,891 downwards.
GTGCAATCTCTCGTCGTGACGTCATGACAGTAGGAAACCCAGCGGAAAATAGACACAACAGAGTATTCTCCGCTGGGCGGAAAATACTCACTCCCATTATTAATAATATTATTGGCTGCCTATGATCGGACCCGGGTCCCATCATAAAAAATGTATATTTGTATATCAGACCTGTGAGCGCAGGTAGCATAGCCGTAGTGTATCGAGGGGCGGGTGAAAGCGGAAGAAACTCGTCTGCTAGGCCTAGAGCAGAGAAATCCACGCTGTCTGGCCTAGAGTTAAGAAGATGTTTTGTTCTCGATTGAGAGTAAGTATGAGCAAGAGTGTCTATCGCGTTGTAGTCAAGTTGTAAAACGACTGAAAGTGAATTATCAACTAAACTCTGTTAATGTTTTGTTTTCTTAATGACTAAAAAATGAAATGAAATTTAGATTAGATAGATCATGTGGTGTAGGCTGTAGGTGTAGGTCGCGATGCCGCTGCCGACTATGGCCATGGATGTAGGGTAGGCCTAGGCCTAACCTACGGCACGGGTCTGCTAATTTGCCCGCTGACATTTAGTCGGTATCTGCAGACTTTCGGTCCAATCCGGGTCCGTATGTAAAATGTGTAGGCCTATAGAGTTATAGACATTTTTATGATGGGACCCCAGGGCGAATAGACACTTCGAATATTATTATTACTAGATCTATCTAGTCAGTAAATCGTCGTAAAGTCGTAAAGTAAGTAAGGAAGTAGGAAGGAAGGAAGGAAGAAGAGAGAGAACGGTTCCGAAGCACACCACCACAAGAATCCTACATGATTCTTGTTTAGACTGAAATACGGAGTAAATGTGTAAAAAAGAGCCATCACTTTACATGGATGTAACTCCTTATATTCGTTAGAGTCAGTGTTAGTCTTAGTAAAGTTCAGTTGGCCTACCTTCTCTTCCTGCTCCGTCAGATCAGCTGCCATTTTCTTTTGTGTACTGTTATTAGGTTCGTACAAATTAGACGGAAGTATGGTTGAGAAATGTCGTAAATGTGTTCATCTTGTTTTAAATGTTCTTAGAATACGTCAGTTTCCAAAGAAACACAACAATTTCATGATATGACAGTGAAAAAAACCCAACTTTTCCTGAATTTGAGATGAAAGTATATGTTTTAGATTCCTTACATCGCTTTTCCTAACTCTATATTTACGACAATTGTTTTACAACAACACTGTGACGTCACTGTTTATAAACGCCATATTTAGACAATCAGACTTCACAAAGAGTGACCAACTTTGTCATCTTTCTTCGTTTATGAGACTCGATTGTACATTCCTGATCATATCATCGCTTCTAAACTCTCATTTACAGATTTCAGAGAGGAGTGGTTGTCGATGATGGCCACCAGTCCAGCGGGGAGCGCTGTGAAAGCTCTTCAACTAGAACTAAAAAAGATTCAAGCAGAGCCAGTCGAGGGATTTCGTGTGAAGCTCGTGAGCGATGAGAACATTTTTGAGTGGGAAGTGGCGATTTTTGGACCACCTGGTACTCTTTATGAAGGTGGCTATTTCAAGGTAATGTTCTTCAGAAATTCCATCATCATCATATGTTTGTTATTTATTAAAAAGTCTGGATGACCAGAGAATTAGAAGCTGATAATCAACCTCTACACTGAACATTGTCTGACCTAAATCTCCCAGCCACTTACTTTGCCTTTGTTGTTGACTGAGGAGATTGTGTGTGAAGGATTGACCAGGGCAACCTTACTACTTCTCATCTGAATTGACTAGATCTAGAAATCTAGATTTTCGAATCATGCCAACACATTAGTTTGTCTTATCATGAATGATTGTTCATCATCATCATATTCATTATTCAGTGTATTGCCATCAATCAACACCATCAACAATGTCACTTTCATCTTTTCAGTTTTCATTTTCAGTCTCCACCAATTCTTTGCTTGAACTTGAAGAAGCTAGGGCTAGAGTTATCATTAATATCATATATCCAGTCCGTACAGTCTGCTGCATTTTTTGCGGAAACTGGGTCTCTGGGTGTAGGCATCACAAGAACCATCACAGTTTAGAGCAGTCAAGTGTGTGACAGCAATTCCTCAAATACTGAACTGAAATGAAGCCCTTGAATTCATTGGTCATTGATTGATTGATTGGTCTACTAACTACTTACATCACTACTTTTACTTACTACTGAAATGTAACTTTCTGATAGTTATTTTTAATAACAAGTCAGATGACCTTTCCATTATCCCCAAAAGTCTGTTTTCTCACTGAACCGGACACTTTCTCACTGGTCTAGACACTTTCTCTGCAGACCGGACACTTGTCATGTTGTTTTGCATTTTAAGTGACGTTTAGGCCTACCAATTTATCCAGAACGAAGTATAATTAAAGCCCTCTCCCCTCCCTCCCTTACCACTAGGTTACTTGGGGACTGATTTAACAAATGACACCTTTAACTCATATAATATTCTCTGATGTGTGAAAATAAGTTTCTTTTCATGAAAAACACATATTTTAAGGTAGATTAAGATAGCAGAAAAACTGTCATTCTAATAGTAGATCTATCTAGACTAGAAATAGATTCTTTGACTTTTATCAGATTTCTAAAACTGAAAATCAAAGACAGGCTGGGAATAATTACAATATATGGAGGGAGTCTGGAGATCATTCCCAGCACAGCAGGGGTGAGAATAATCACTCCCTTATTTTTATACACTGGGCTCTCCCGATGTTGCACATTGTTTGGCTCAATTCAAGTGTTTCTTATTCGGGTCAAATATCGGTCACGAAAAGTGTTCAGAGTCATGGTAAGGTGTTCGGACTGGGTATGATACTCTATGTATAAGACCATCTTTCTTATCTTTAACTTCATCTTTATTTTATTTGTAAGCTGAACAAAGGACAAAAAGGTCAGCATGAAACTCATATTGGGACAAGGATGATTGACTGTAGTTTCCGTATTTATTTGTGTGTGTGTTTAATATGTTGTTTGTATTGTATGGTAGAGGTACTAGTCATCTAAAGTCTAGTGTTTCACTTTAAACAGCTCAATCCTATTTATAAAGGTCTCTGATTATAATCCTGGTCCACCCTCATCAATTCCCTTCTATCAATTACAAATAAAGCCAGATCCACCCTCAGATTCCTTTAGCCCAACCTAAGATGTCCAGAACAGTTCTGTACTGTTGTAAAGCACTTTGATTTGAGCTTGGTGAAGTGCAGAATATGTTATTATAATGTTATTAACAATTCTATTTTAATGATTATTGTATTACAAGATCAAGAAGACTAACTAATTTTAGACCTTACCTTTGTCCCCCTTCCTGTCTATGCAGGCACAAGATGTTAGTAACAAAGACATTGTCTTGTTTTCAGGCACACATGAAGTTCCCTCCAGACTACCCATATTCCCCACCAAGTGTCAGATTCATTTCAAAAATGTGGCATCCCAATGTGTATGAGGTATGTTATAAACTGAACTGTACTCCCAAGATGATACTGATCAAACTGTTCTCTACCAATATTTATAAGACATATATAGACAATTAAATAATGTAATTGTTAAGCCTTTGTCAATTCCAAACAAGAATTCACCAGGAAATGGTCAGTTGTGTTAGTATGTTTGTTTTGTATAAATTTTTTTTGTTTAAGACAAAAGAATGTCAGATGCTATACAAAATGCTGTTCTCACGTTGTATGTTGACAAATTTTCTGCAGAATGGTGAGGTGTGCATTTCAATCCTTCATCCCCCCGTTGATGACCCCCAAAGTGGAGAACTTGCTTCAGAAAGATGGAACCCCACACAAACAGTCAGGTGACTAATTCTGTGATGATTGGATTTCTCTGGGCTTCCAAGTTACAGAGGATTCTTACACTGGCAGGTTTTTTCCATTGCCAATAATTAGCAGTTTTTTGTCTCTGCCAAATATAAGCAAAGTGTGAGCTGTCTTCATTCACGTTTTGTCATTTTCTCGTGTGAGTCGATTTATGTTGAAGTCAGAATTGTGCATCAGTTCTTCACTGACATTTATTTGGAACTGTACAATGTACTACCTCTGTTGTAATTTCAATCAGTGTTCTTCAAACTAATGTTTCTGCCTAGATGTATATCATGCTCTCTTTGTGTTTTGATTTTGAATTTCTTATTTCATTAATCATTTGTTTATTAAGAATGTTGCCCTCTTCCTTTTCAGAACCATTTTACTAAGTGTTATCTCATTGTTAAATGAGCCAAACACATTTTCCCCTGCCAATGTTGATGCCTCAGTCATGTTCAGAAAGTGGAAAGAGTCGAAAGGAAAAGAAAAAGAGTATGAAAACATTATCAGGTAAGATATATATAGGATACAACAACATTTTTATATTGTTTAAATTGAAAACATCCTTACTGCTGAGTCAAAGTCTTTTCAGAAATTTCCACTCAGCTCATGTAGTCATCTATTTGCAGACTTGTGATTTTTTAAATTATTATTCACTAAGGTTCAAGAAGACTGAATTTCAGACATCAAATTTTCTGTGGTGTCAAATTTCAAATTGATAGTGTTTCAATTATTCAGAATTCTGAGAAGTTTGCCTCACCATAAAACCTTTTGGGAACGATGGTGGGAAAGCAAGCAAACAGCTGTTGTCCACTCCTGTTCGTAGAACGTAGAAAACCTAGTATTATAGTAGGAAATAAAGAATTTCTTGTTTCCTGAAATGGCCTGTATGACAACACTGTGACAAGTTCGCTTGCCATGTATGACTTCTGACCTTGAAAATATGCAAAATCATCCATGATGTATAAAACATATGTAATAATAGGATTATGATCATTGCTTTATAATGGTTTGTGTGAACTTGTTCTGTATTTGTAACATCATTTTTAAAAGATGGTCTATTAAGTTGAGCTTGTTGTCTTTTGAATTCAGAAAACAAGTTTCCGCCACAAAAGAGGACGCCGAGAAGGATCAAGTCCTTGTGCCAACAACCCTTCAAGAGTATTGTGTTTCCTCCATGCCTGCCCATGACAACCAAGTGGATGCAGACTTCTATGATGATGACTATGTGGATGATGTTGACGATGATGATGATGATGACATGTACCACGAGGAGGACGAGGAAGATTCGGGGAATGAAGAGTCCTGATAGTGTTCCTTCTTTTCCTACAGACTTCATTTTGTACCAGCCACCTCCGAGCCCATGTTCCTAAACACTTTCACCAACTTAAATTTCCAATCATTTTGTCCCCTGCCCTCTGCTCATCCCTTTGCATATCATCTAATAAAAGACCTCGTTCATCTAAATCCTCTCAGTAGGGGGTCTACTATTCTATTCCTAGAGGGGGGGAGGGGGGTTATATTATGTCATCGCAAATTGTCGGTCTGGGTCATTCGTACTATTATACTTTTAATAAGAATCGCACAGCAAGCTGGATATCTTAAAGCTGTGAGCACAGCTGCAAACATTTCAAAACATGTGAATAGTTTTTTGTGGTGTTTTATTTTAATGGTTTAAATGATAGATACAGGATTTTTATCATCACAACAGGCCTGTTGGTACGGAAAAAGTTATTCTGTTTCAATTTGTGGTGTTATTTGCATTGTTTTGCTTCATTTAAAACTTTTTTGACCATGAATAAGGGTTTTTTGTTTGGTTTTCTCTTTTCTATGGAGCAATGCTCCCATAATTCAGGAGCTATATGGTGTATTTTGCTGCTAGATTTTCTTGATTCTTTTATCTTTATTTAGTTCTATGATCATTGTATGTTGTGTCCATTCCTATATTCACCCAGCAAATTCATGACACAGCTCCGATGCTTTAGTCAGGTGGAAATTATGTTAGGTGCAGAATGTGTAGATGTTGTAACTCAGTGTATATATGTTTCTCAATACAAAAAAAACGTAATATTTTATTCTGAAAGGTCCTCAGGGTTTACACCAAATGTTGCTATGGTTTACAAAATGTAATCATACCCTGTGAAGGGCTTTATTCTGTCATGTCTCAAAGCCAGTTTAAGGGACATGTCATAGAGCTCATGAGAGCTTGTCATTTCCGGAGTACCTGGGAACAATGGCACTGCGTGCTATGGATTAGTAATTTCTAGTGATAGTGCAAACAGTTGCAGTCATTTTCTTGTAAAGAAGTACAGCTTACAGTCTTTCCAAAGTTAAGAAGTTCACTTTCATGGCAGTGATGAGAATTCCTCATCTTGTCTTACACATTTCACTACAGTCTTATTGTGCACACATTGGCAACGAGTACTGTTTAGAATGGTCCATGGGCAGTACCATGGTCTAAGTGTATGAGATGTGTTGTAGGAGGGATTACGCCAATCATGGTCATGGTAAACAACGCTCAGGTAACTACATTATCTCTACCAACTATATTTTCAAATGAACAAGCATGGAGCAGAGCAGATTTTCATCTTCATTCAGGGGTTTTCATTTCAAATGGCTCAGGAGAAAAACTGGTGCTGAGGCAGCCTAGACCGCTGACATTCATACTGAAATGAAGTGTCTGGGAATGCAGCAAGTAATTAATGTTTCAGCTTCCCACTTTGTTTGGTAATGGTGATGAGTATGAGACAGTTCATTGCGCCAGTTTTCAGCTTTGTCTGTTCTTGGTCTTTTTCTCTTCAGCTTGTTTTTTTCTGGTTTTTTTAGGGGTCTATTTTTCCACCAGTATTTGGTAAACTACAATTATTTTGTATTCTCTATATTATGATTATATGTTTGTGTTACAAATCCAATCATTCTTGTATGATTTAATTTAGTAATGATTCATTCCTACATGTCTGGACTAGGTATAGTGCAGATGTTTGTGAACATTTTTGTTGTTGTTTTCTTTGGTCTGAATTGCTCGCTCCTGTAACACCACGACTGGCACTACTAGACAGTCTCCCTCATATTTCAATCTGTGTGTGCGGGTAGTGTCAGTTTTTTTTTTCCCTTAACCTCTGGACCTCTGTAGCTATGTCACCCAAAGAGAGTGCAAAGTGAAATACATTTGTGTGTAAGTGTAACAACTAATTTTCAGTCAATGCATCATATGTATCACTATGACTATGTTTTCTATTGTGTTGGCCTCATGATTTCTGTTATGCCAAAAAATTTCCCTCACCAATCCTGAGCCCAACGCTTGATCTAAATCTCACTCACTTTGTGGTATGGTTTTGGGTATTAGTTGATGGTCCAATATTATGAAGACTATGATGCAAAAGGAAAATGGCTCACACCATTCATTGTCAGGATTATGGATTGCTGCTCTAGGAGGAAGCTGTGTAGGTATATTCTTTTGTTCCAACTCTTTCAAGCTTCTGGCTCATGCAGTTTTGTATCATTGGCCGAAATTTTGGCTAATATCAAGAATAGAAATGTATGAATAACAAACCTGCTTGGATTTGTTGATGAAAATGAAGATGGGGCGAAAGAGTCCATTTTTAATTTAAATCAGTAGATGGAACTTTCATTGAATCAAATTATTTTCTCCACATGTTCCTACAGTTTGACTTTTCCCTGTTCAGTGTACAGTATAATAATAATAACAATATTGATGAAAAGTAGCTGTTACAACTAACCCACTTCTGGGGCTGGCCTGTCACTGTCACGTAAACTGATCAAATGTTTGTTGAGAACTTAATTCAATGTGTAAGAGCTAAAACAAAAACATGTTGATGTCTACTCTCAATGCTGAGGCTCGAACTAACTCTACCACTACCAAATGCACATTCACCATTTTTGTTCATTTCATCCAACCATTGAATGTTTCACATTTTGAAAGTGTAACAATGAAACAACTTTAAATATCCAAAAAGACTTTTTTTCTGTTTTTGAATTATTGTATGTTTCGTCTGTGTGTATTCATCATTTTGGTTTAGCTTCTCATTCTTGCTCTTTATTGGATGATTCTCTTTTTGTTCTTAAGTAAGTGAGCACAATTTTCAATGTTTGATTTTCTTAATCATTTATATCCTTGTTTCTCTGTTTATTGTTTACTCTAAGGTATCGAATAAATGGGGGGGGGGGGGTACTTTTCGGTGTCGAAACGTGGTGATAGAAGAAATAGTTCTATCGAAGGGCTAAAATTGATAAACAGGGGGAATGGAATAAGGAACGGAGGGGAGGTGGGGATTCTCCAAAAAGAATAAACATAGGGTCTGTTTATTTGATACCTTAGAGTACTGCTACTTGCTACTATTGACAAGAAAGTTTGCATTCACTAAGAATTCCATTGATTTGGTTTCTTACCAATTTTAGTGAGTTCTGACAATGTTGCACATCAAACTTTACTAGGTGCAATGTTTGCACCCTGCCTATGTTCATATGAACCATGTGCTCTGTAGCAGAACTTAGTTCACCCATGCAAAGGGCCACATGGTCTTTGATTGCTCCATTATCATTAGAAAATTGTGCATCAGGAGAGAGGACTTTTGTGTACAAATTTCTTTGATCTGTACTTGCCCCTCTATGCTATTGAACATTTTCATTGAAAAATTGTGTTGGAGTTGAATTGTCGATGGTTTGACTTAAAATGCAATAGACTTGTTACATAATGTGTGCAAAACTTATGTTTTGATCAAGAAAAAGTTATATCATTATCATAGTTGAAGCATAGAGAACTGTTGCCTTTGTCATTAACATATAATGTCTGTGGCATCATATTATATCCAAAAGCATCAATGCTAAAAGCTATATGCATTTAATTTTATTTGCTAGTGCTAGGCATTATTCCACACCATTGTATTATTAGTGGTACTTTAGATGAGTTCCAGGGACATTGGCTTTGTTTAAGATGATGGGTAGGGTTTTGGTTTGGTTAAATGTGTGATCCTGATTTCAACCTTATCTATATGTTCCTGGCAAACCCAATTGCTCTGACTCTAGCTTTGCTTTTATGACTAACAACTAGTACTTAATAAAAAAAACCCTTGTGGTTGAGAATACCTTACACATCATTTAGTTTTGAGAAGTGTGGCTTTCGAAGTGGAAAGAAATGTATAGATAGATTGATCTCTTTTACAGGGTTTAATGTAGGTGGAAAACTGAATGCAGATGTCACTAGCTGTCTGTTTACATCTAGGAGTAGGAGGAGCCATAATTTCAGATCTCATTACTTTAAATAATTTTGTCTTAGTGGACAGCGTTCTTTTTTATTTAGTTATCTTGTTCCCTGTTGGATTGTTTCATTCCATAATTGAAAGTTGAGGCATTGCAGTGTTCACTATTTGCTGTTTTCATGGAGTTGTTGCAGTTCCTATGCTTTTTCAATGGTCACGAGAACTTTGGGGGCCATTCAAACTCCTCTTATTAATTTCACTGTTCACCAATAATCTTGTCCTCATAACAACATGTACTCTAGATTATCCTCATGCTAAGTTTGCTGTTTAAGCCCATATTTTATTTTGAGCATGTGGAAATCTGACCACTTAGTGCCCTTGTTTTGTTGTTAGTTGTGTCAAGCTTCCAAACTAATGATAACAAATTATTCCTTGCATTTCTAGTCCTGCCACTTCATACCTTCTTATTGAAATGTCTGCATACTACTTGCATTGACTGGGGTAGTAAATAGATCTCTACGCCATACTACAGCGATTTATTTTTTGTTGTTGATTTTTTTAAAGCGAGTATTCATCTGTAGTTGTCACATTGTAGTTGCTTTACACGTCCTATGATGATGATCATAATGAAAAATCAACTGTTGTGAAAAAGGAATTCTAACTCTGTTACACGCTGTGTAACAAGTACTTTTATATATAGTTAATATGGCGCAGGGTTTTCTAAGCATAGAATAGTGTAGCTGACTGTTTTGTTAAGTGCGGATTTATCTTATGAACTGATGATGGTTCAGAGCCTAAGCATAGACTTTGCTGCAGGCATGACAAATTGACAAGATTTGTCTTATCTTTATATATTATGTATGAATTGCTTGTTGTTATTGTACATAGTTTGTCTGTAAACTTAGTACATGTACCTACATGCTCTTGGAAGATTGTCACATGTATTTGTTATTAATATTATCCTCACAGAAAGATGTAAATCTTGCAACTTTTCTGTCCATTGAATGTTGGACGTGTACCTTGCTCTGTAGAACTGTATTGCTGGATATGATTAGCTTGTTGCACTCTTAAAAGTCCTCTATCCATTTTGCTGTGTGTACAAAGTGGTTTGTGAGATTTTTCCTAGTGTTGTATAGGTGTGTTGGAGTTGGAATGAAGAGAGATAAATGAGTGAAGCCAAGTGTTACTGAAGCAAATTTAGAGTGAGATTGAATATTATCACAACTGTCATGTCCAGCAACACGTGTATTGATTAAAAATTAAACATTCATTTTTAAATGTTCGACAGCTTCTACCGTTCTTTTTACATATTTGTTTTCATGGTCATTTTCAGTTTGTTGTTATTCTCTTATTTTTCTTTTTGTTTCAAGGAAATCGTTTTTGTTTTTGTAACTACATACTACATATCAATGTTGAAGAACAGTGGAAACCTTACCTTAACCTTAAATCTGTCTGTGCCAAGAGGCACATAAGGCATCAAAACACAGTGGAAACACAGATGATAATGGTGATGTCCTTGAGTTGATTAGATTTGCCATTCGTCCATTATAACGCCACATGAACTGAAATCTGGAAGGGCTGAGCATACTGAGCTGTCAAACATTTTTAGCATCTGACTGACTTTAAAAAACGAATGCCCTGAGTGGAATGATGAAGGACGAGTTTAGAGAGTTGAACAGAGTTCGGTAACCTCTAGATCTTTCATGTAGTATATTTGTTGTTAATCAATCTAAACCTTTGTCATATTAAATTATTATATACTAAAGCAAGAATGTATAAGTATAACAGTAATACGACTTAAACGGAAACGCTTTTGTCTTTACTTAATAACAAACAATGAACAACAACAAGGGCATTGGTTGCTTTGCTGTGTTTACACATGAACGGTCATATTATGGGCTTTGGATTTTGTGTCACGTGAAGAGATATTGGTTGTTCCTATGGGCAGATTCAGACAAACATCAAAACAACGCATTCGTTTGTTTATGCAGTTAGCAGTTACAATTTAATTAAACAAAGTAATCAGACAAACATACAAAAAAGCGCATTCTCTACGTATCTTGTTTACAATCAAGTTGAATTTATTGAAACACGGCCCACACAAACACTTACAAAATGAACAGCAAAGACATGACAAAACCAAAACATGTCGTACATAGTAATAATAGTACATAATGTAACAATTATTTCAAAGTCAAAGGCCAAAAATATCAATGGTCACACGATCAATCTTTTTCCGGGATTCCCTGGCCATCTTTGAATACCGTTGTCGTAGACGGTTGAAGTTTTCATCGTTACTTCTGGAGGCCTCGTCACTGCTCTCGTCGTCACTCTTGTGCTGGTAGTCTGTGTCGTAGTCCGAGGTCTCAGAGTCTCCGTCGCCATCGCTCTCAGAGTCTGAGGAGGACATCAATGGTGCATTATGTCGTCCCTCTAACTCTAAACTGACTAAACACGTACTAATACTAACGCTACCCTCATTTTGTTGGTTTGTAAAGGAGCGCTTTAAAGTTTGTTTGTTTTTGTCACTTCCTTTTTTTCTTCGTCACATTTTTGCCGATTTTATTTGTTATGGGTGCCCACCTAAAACAATAAGTGTTTCCTTTTTATTTGAAGTACATGTAATGTTACGTGGCCTTAGCTTCTTTATATGTATAGATAAGATATAAAATCATGATATGAAACATGTCTTCTTACCGGAAGATCTTGTATCATTTGGAGACTCTCCAGAGAGAAGCGCAGTTCCTTCCTCGGAATCTGCGAGGCTTTTACCTTTAGAAGAAGGTGGTCCCGCGACGCCAAAACGTGCCTGGAATGCCTGCATCACTTGGCTAGGCCGTCTCTCCTCTTTCTTCTTCACTACCTCTTGTTTACGCTCTCTGAGGTTGGTCACACGGAGAGCTTTGTCCTTACCAAACACATGGTTTGTGTGGGTTGAAGATCGTAATGGAATAAGAGTGGTAATCGAGAATGGATGGGTTGGAGGTGAAGATTATAGTGGACATTACATGTACTTACTTTTAACTTTGACTTTTATAGCTTTAGATTCCTTGTGGAACAAAGGGTCGCATAGTGGCTATAGGGGGGTACATTAATGTATCAATTTGTTGGCTTTTAATAGTTGCATTAAACATTTTAGTTTCTTCTATCATTCAAGTCTGATACATGTGTACGGTACTTAAAATGAAAAAAAAAAAGCTTGCACTCGTGACTTCATAAGATTTTATGTTTCTTCCACTTGGTAAGGTCTGGCATTGCTTCACATCAAAGTTGACCAAAACCCTGGCATCTATAGTCAGGTGCCTGTTTTAAAATATCTGAAAATGAGATTGCACGAATTACAGAACCACGAATGAATAAACGTCACACTCCTGAGAAAAGGTTGCTATTGAAGACTATTACGTCTCTTTAGTTTAGTGCTATACTGTCCTATATTCTCCATTTCCATTGTGTCGATAGAACAATATACAACACACAGCACTGAAGCAATGATAAGTGTATGCAATGGGATACCTCTTCGTCCTCGCTTGAATCTGTTTCGACACTGATGTCTCCCTCACCGTAGTCAACCTGGTCAAGGAAGAGAGACTCGTCATAAAATACGATGATGATATTATTGTACGAAGATAAGATGAGTTTGTAGGCCTAGGCCTGTATGTTGTATTCGAGAGAAGAGGTGTGAATAAGGGGGAGTGGGCGGGACGGAGATATAATACTCACAGAGAGGGACTTTGAATGTTCTTTATTAATTTTCGAGGCCATAGCCCATACATCACAAAGGTATTATAACATGTTTCACAAAATCAATGAGATGCTTTGTATTTGAATGAACGGAACAGGACATAATGAAGTTGTATTTAGC
>JAUELK010050223.1:1713-13078 GCA_031471215.1 Gastropteron pacificum | reverse complement strand
GTGCGTGTGTGTCTGTGTGTGTGTGTGTGCGTGTGTATGTGTGTGTGTGTGTGTGTGTGTGTGTGTGTGTGTGTGTATGTGTGTGTATGTGTGTGTGTGGCTGTAGTAAGTAGGCTTCATTCTTGATGCTGGGAGCAGGCTCACCATCCAAAGGAGGTGCCATAATAAGGCATAAAACACAGGGTGTGCTGCAAGAAAAGAAAAAAAGGAGAACAAAATCACAACCCACAACACAACCCATTGGCTTACTTGAATACGTTTTTATATGGTTTGGTCAAGTTCATAAATCTGACCGTCTCATTCTCATAGTCTTCATGTGGCTAAGATGTTAGTATGTGTGCTTCTCGATTTGTCATGTCCCGCGTTCCAATCCGGATCTGGCAGATTGACTCGATTGAATTTTGAGATAATGATGACAAGATTGGATTTGATAATATTATTATTTTCTAACTCTTCGCCAGGAATCAAGAGGCATATATTCTATCTAAATTAACACCACTGGAGAGTCTTAGTCTTATTATATTATTCATTTATTTGGGTGGGTTTTTTCTCTCTTGAAACTTCGTTTGTATTTGTCTTCTTCTTTGGGGTCTAGGGCCTACCGGATCTACCGATAACAGTAACAGGTACAATCATAGAGATACACCTAATACTAATAGTAGGCCTACCGGGTAAAATAAAGCGAAGGACCTTGTGCCATGGGCGCAGTATGGGCGTTGTCGAATGTACCGATTAAATTTGACTCTGTCATCAAAGAGTTCTTGCCTCTTGAAGATTGAAGATTGTAAACACACACACAACCCGACCCAGCCAACAAGTAAAAACAAGGAACCTAAAAACAAACCAGGATCTGTTTCAACTTTCAACGCAAGACAGTGCATTTTGACTTCGAATCAATTTATAATCTAGATCTAGAATTCTAGATCTCTAGTTTGGCCTAGATTATATTTCGTTGATGTTTGCAAGCATATTTTAGAATCAAATGACATTAATATATGGAATCTACGTGCTCTTGTTTTCAGATTGTGTAGTAATGTAAGTGATACTCTATAATCTAAGTGTTAGAGTGTATGCGCAACACAACAAACAGACTGCGACTTTGTTGAATCAATGATTCATTGGTGAAACACGCCCATCGAAGCCAGCTGTATTCAAGTCGAATGTGACTGATAGATTTAATACCAAACTGCTTTTCTGATTTGGAAATGTAGATCACTCTTTTTGTTGATTGCAAAGAAACTGCTTTTCTGTGAAGATCTAGATCTATAATTTATTAATATGGATGGAGAAAAAACTGAGCACACAAAGACACCAGCAACAGGTGTGGGTAAGTGTAAGTGATAACTCAGGCCTAGAAAGTCTCTAGAATCCTACATCTAGAAATCTAATCTAGTCTTCTTAGTATTTAAAGTAAATAGTATAAACTAAAAGAAGATGTTCTAATTAAATCTAATCCCCCCTCTTCTGCCAAATAAATAAAGTCTAAAGGAGCTCTGAAGCTCTCAATAATACTCATACTGGTATCTCTGTTGATGTTTTTCTTTACTCTTTGTTGATACAGTAGGCCTTTATTGTTCAATCAATATGTTGACTTCATGTTAATAATGCAATACAGTATGTTTATGTTACAGATAATGCAGTGAGGCAGCAACCAAAAAGCTATCATGTGATTCCTGTGCCTTTTGTTCACCAATGTTACAACTGGGACTGTGGATTGGCATGTGTGGCCATGGTGCTAAAGTGAGTAGGCCTACTACAAAGGTCGAGGCAAATTCGAAATTAAACCTTAGCACCCCCTACCCCACCCCACAGTGACAGAACAAGGAAGAAGAAGAGGAAGACAGGTCTTTCTTCAGTATGCTGTCCATAGGCTGCGCTATGATCAAGTGTTTATTTGTATTATTTTGTTCTGTTTCCAAGCGGGATATACACAGATTCCAATCCCTTAGTGGGGGGTTCTGGGCACAAGTCGCATGGGCAGTTTGCTAATAATGATATTGGCTATCTAACCCCATCCTATCAAAAACAGAGTTCAATATATAGGACCAGGGTACATTAATATAACATACGGTTTGTCATTTTCAGGCACTCAGACTGACATATTTTAAGTGGTTTCATGACCTGCAAAACTACGGCAGTCTAGTTTTGCAGCCTTACCTGTCACATCATTTTACCGTTGTCCCAATGACTTGATAGCTTCTTTAATTTTTTTAGAAATTTGCCATTCAATCAAGTTATACAGTCGAGTCCACATAAGATAAACTTGCTTTTAGATAAAATCTTGTTTGAAACAAACTTTTTGTCCGGTCCCGTTTTGTTTCTAAGAAGATTCAATGAAATGATGATTCAGGAGAAACTTTGATTTAGAATAAGTTGACATTTGTTTTCTGGTCCTCAGGAGTTTATCTTAAGCGGACTCAACTGTTTGTGTCAGTTATCTACAAGTGTTGTTTGATATCTTACTCACAGGTTGCTGAAGGAGCCATGTGATGACATCTACACCAAGGACCTGGACTTTGTGCAATGTGGGGAGAGGTACGAGCCAGAGTGATTATTTACACTTCAACTTTTTCACATTCCTTTTTCTTTCTTCTACTTCATCTCTGTTGTCTTGTAGCTGTCAAACTTTCGCTCTGTGTATTTGGCCCCAATATCTTGTCAACTTTGTCTGTGGTTGAGAAAAATAAGTATTGTTTTATCTTTATTTGTATTTAAAAAAATTATGATTCATCACTTGTCTTGAGAAGTTATCTTCATATGTTAATGGTCTTACCAGTCTTGAAGATAGTGATAATAGTAATCACTCTGCATGAGCTTGATTTGTTTTGAGGACAAATGCAGAAATATGGGTCTAGCTTGTTGTTAGGCCAGGAAATGCTCTCTAAATGTGCTATCCATCTATAACAATGTTACCATCATTGTCACTCATTCACTCACTCACTGTACAGCATCACTCTCTCAAATGTTGGCTGGCCACACTGCTTGATAAACATCCTCTCAACAGTCTTGCTGTCTATCCACTGTGTATTTCCGAGCTGTCTCTGCCAATCCATTCCTTGATGTCACCAAGGTAGCTTAAATGCTTACATTCACATGTATGTGTCCTTTCCTCTCTTTCTCTTTCCTTCTACATTTCCTTGAATAGCCACCATCATCGTAGTCCTCCTCATCATCGTAATTATCATCATTGTAATCATTATAATCATTGTTATTTTTATCATTACATTCCAGCGTTTGGACCATTGACTTGGCCTACATTCTCCACCGGCACAGTGTGGCCCTGTCTCTGTACACAATCACTCTGGGAGTGCATGACAGTCACAAGAACAAGGTAGGCAGAAATGAGAAGAGGTTTTCAATGGCAGTGTGGTTTACGGTTTAGACAACTGGCGTAACTGTTTTTACCAAAATGGTTTCAGTATTTACGAGGTTGCTTCCAACATTTATCAAATTGGTTTCAATTATATATATAACTACCAGGCTGGTTTTAATGTTTAACAAGTCATCAACAGATCTTGCTGACTCAAGACAGACAGGAGTGAGTGTTGTTCTTTCATTGTTGCCCTACATGCCATGGTGGTGTATGGGCATACAGGAGTGATCAACAGACCTGGCTCTGTTGGTCAATATGTCATAAAAATGTACTCTTATTTTTGTATCTCATGTCTTTTAAGCCTTAAAGCTTAAAGAAAAACTTTTATACGGCTACTCTTGACCGTATTTGCTCTTTTTGTTTCCCACCACAGATCTTCTACAAGAAGAGTATATCAGAGGACAGTGCCAGGGTGCAGAAAATGTTTGAGCAAGCAGATGAGGCTGGTGTTGTGGTTGAAAAGAGGCAAGGACATTCTTCTGTATTATGTCTTAGTTTTGTCCCCACTAAATTATCATTAAAGTCAAAGCTCTTAGCTTAGATGTTTCCTTGATTTAGTTGTATACAGCAGTGCAGGTAATTAAAAGACAAATCATTCTTTTCATCTTTTTGTAGTCTCCTTATTACACTCTTCCAAATTGCTCAAACTTTTAACTTTTCTTATAACTATAACCAAGTATCATTTCAGAAACATGTTAAAAGACTTACGGTAGGTACCTAGTTTCAATTCAGATTTAGTATTTTATCATTCTAAAGTTCACCGATTGCAGAGCTAGACTGTCATTGGCTCTGTTGGTCTATCAGACTACTTGAAGAGTGCGTAACTCATGCTTAGTGCCTGATCAAAACAACAACAATCTATGTTAAGGCAACTATTGATTTTATTTTCATGTTATTTGGTCGTATATTTCAAGATGTCATTGCTTGTGGCACTGAAATACATGTACATGTACGTAACAAGATGTAACAGGAAATCAACAGTGATTTGTTCTCTCACTCATATGCTTTTTTTTTTTTTTTCTCTTTATGTTTTTTGTTCTACACCTATTCTCCTTTACCTTTGTAGCTGTATGATGTTACAACGTTCGGGTGTGATCTATCCAAGCAGAAGTACCTGTAATCAGCAATTAATTTTCTTTCTCTTTTTTTGTAATGCTTTTTTATTATTGTTTTTGTATACACCTATCTTCCTACCTTGTGTCTTGAAAGCTGCGTCTTACAAAGTTGTCCTGTGATCTCTCCCGGCAGGAGTGTGACGATGGAGCAGATGGTGGATCATGTGGACAGGGGTCAGCCAATCATTGTACTGATCAACGACAACTTGCTGCACTGTATCTGGTGCCACAGCATGGTCAGTGGCCCATACTTCACTTCATAGTATTTTAATAGTATTAATAGATGGCTTTTATTTTACATTGGTACGAATTACAGGTATGTTATTTTTTTGAATACTGTATTACGATCCAAAACATGGTCCCTTTGCTCTGCTTTGTTGTTGATATAGGTCCTTTTTGAGTAACCCATGGAGATATTAATGAATTGTCTGAAATATTAGGATCCTATACATAGAAAATCCCTTTGCTTGACTTAAATTCAAGATCCTCATACATAGTCCCTTTGCTTGACTTTATTTTTGGCTTAGATCCGAGTAAGTTTCCCATTGCAGCCCTTTGTTCCACAAGGAATCAAGAGCTGTGAGTCAGTAAGTAACCAACAGGGGTGTTGATTAATGTGTTTGATTCTGTACCATTGTGTCCACAGCTTAAGCAGTGTTTAGCTTGCCTCACCTGCACATCAGGAATGTTTCAAGGTAACAAGGTCTTTTTTCATCAAAGTTGTTTGGCTCTTTGTGAAGCATAAAGAGAATGTCTTTTTTCTCCATGCATTCTTTAACATACATCATTCTTGAAGGGACATCAAACTGTCCGGGCAAAATTCAAAAATTAAACCCTATCATAACACCACCCACCCCTTCCAATGAATAAAGGCACATAAGCGTTGCTCTCTGTGGTTTCAGCGGAAAGCTGAGCTCATAACATTACGGCAAGTTTCACTGGGAAGGGATGAAAAAAGTGTATATACAATACGATTGGCCAGAAAACCCAATAAGTATCAAGGTAGCTAAAGGGCAAGGGACTGATGATGGTGATGAGAATGTTGATGATGGTGGTAACGATGATGGTGCTGATAATGATGATGATATCTCCACAGGTCACTATGTGGTCATGTGTGGGTTTGACCGCAAGAAAAGACTGATCTACTACAGAAACCCAGGATGTAATGGACATGGTAAGCTTGTTTTTTTCTCTTACTCTGTCATGCTGTGAACGGCCACCTACCTACCGCGGTCACTATCACTTAATTTCTCGACCAAATTACTTCAAATCCTGTTCAGAGCGGTCCCCCATTGCCTCTATCTCACACTCTCACTCGTGAACACTCTGCCTGTCATTCATTGTCCGCAAGACAGCTTGCCTCTCAATATATCTATGCACATGTTTTCACTATAGCTTTTATAATGCATTCTGAGCCCTTGATTTGGGAAAACAGTCAAGATGGCTGTGTGCCACACCCTAGACATTGAGACTCCTGTACATTCTGTTCTAATTCATCAACATAATAATAATAATAAATAATAGTAAAGATTATTGATATAGCGCTCATCCCACCGTCGGCTCTAATCGCTTTACAATGACATTGGTAGTCCAGATAACACAGAAATACTATTTCATACAACATCAAAAGCAGAATATAATGAAACTTCAGTAGATGGTTATGAAATACAGTACAGTAAAACACAAGCAGAATGATAATACATGAACGTATATGTACATACAATCCAATAAAAGAATTACAAATTGTTAGATAAACATTCATTGAAGAAATGACTGACAGTTTTAGCAATTTTTATTTTTTATTTACAGCAGCATTTTTTATCCAGAGGAGATTTCAGTGCCTCCAAAATAGTGTAAGACTTTACAAAATAGTTTGCTTCATGAGCCTACTATTAACATGGACAAATCTTCTTCCTCTTCAATATCATCATTACAAAATGAATAAATTCATTCATCATCATCATCATTGTTTTGTTGATCAGTGCCAGTGCTAACTTTTAAATCATTGTGTTGTAGTTTTAAGTCATCATCATTGTTTTGTTGATCTGTGTTAATCTTTATATCATTGTGTTGTAGTTTTAAGTCATCATCATTGTTTTGTTGATCTGTGTTAATCTTTATATCATTGTGTTGTAGTTTTAAGTCATCATCATCGTCATCATCATCATGTTTATCATCATCATCATTTTTGTCAATACAAGTATGTTGTAGTTGTATGTAGATTGAAGAATTCTTCCTTTGTGTTTCCGTTGGTTCAGACCAGTGTTGTATGGAGATGGATGACTTTGACAGGGCCAGAGTGAGTGACGGCACAGACGAGGACATTGTCTTCATTCACAGCCTCTACAAAGCTGGTGAGTCACTCACTTACTTACTTAAAATGTGTACCAGACTATAGACAGTGAAAGATCTTGTAAGTATGTTAGTATGAGCACCGGGCGCCGACCAAGCCAGCACTACCAGTATGCCTCCCAGGAGGTTGAGAAGGCTCTGGAATGCATCAGGTCTGTTGGGGTAATAGTGACGGTAAAGCCTTTTGAGCTTGCCGTAGAGCGGGGAAAAGCGCTATATAATATAAATCCTATCTATTATTATTATTATTATTTAGCCTCCAGATTCCTTGTGGAACCAAGGGCTGCTCTTGTTGCGGTTTCTGTAACAATTGTTTTTTTTTTACGGAATAGAGTTGTCAACACTGTTCTAACCCCCAACCTGGAGGACTTGTGAGTGTGATTGGTCTGGTTTCTTTTACCCTTTGACCTGTCTGGCAAGGAAGGCCTTACCGGGAGATACGTTTCCTGTCAGCATAGCTCTCAGGGTCATCATAGAAATACTCAAGCCCCCGAACCACAACAAGGCTGCACTCTTAGGGGAGACGCTATAATGATAATAATTATGATGAAAATGATAATGATATTGATAAGAAGAAGAATGACTGTGCATGTGTAAACATAAAAAGGCAACCTCTGGGCATGGGTTATGTGGGCAGTCTACATGGCTATCCACCCGCATCCTGTGACTATCAGAGATGTATGTTAGCACATAGATCCCATCAGAAATGCATCGAACCTCAAAGTGGGTTGCACAAAAGACCATAGTCTTCCAAGACTGAAGGTGGCCAACAATATCTTAGAAGTAAAAATTCAAAAGCACTTATACAATGTAGTTTGTATGCATAAATGTATATATATACTGTATGTGTGCATTCTGTGTATACACTATATCTACAATATTTATGCATATTGATGTAATGTCTTATTCTTCTCTTAAGAGAAATGACAATAGTGCTAAGTAAAAATATAGTGTATGATGCAATATTTATGCATATTGATGTATGTCTTATTCTTCTCTTAAGAAAAAAGACAATAGTGCTAAATAAATATAAAAATTATTAATGAAGTTTATTTATAAACCGCCCACGGCAGGGTACACATATTAATTTTGATAGTATATTATGATGCAAATTCTTCAATGAATCTCTTTGGCATCCCCAGGGATCGGAGACTCTGCTCTGAGGCAGTGAGTGTCACCCCCTGCAACAATTTCAAACATTCCACAAGTTGTTGTCGGCCACAGTGTTGACGCTATGACTACAGCAACACGTCTGTTGAGGCACGCAAGATCCACACCCGCATGGCAGCTTGGATTTACACTGGAACACTTTTTGTGGTGGAGATTTCCACCCGCACCATGACAAGAGAATATGGCAATGGCACTATGTTATTATTATGCTTTCTGCTCACATTGTAAAAATGTAATTTGATGATTATGGCTGATTCGTGTGGTGCATTTCCAAGCCCATTTGCTTGCTTAGTGCGCTTTACAGCATACAATTTCAAGCGGTCTTTCATTTTTCAACTTTTAAATATATGTGGTGATAGATACAAAGTATAATATATTGATCAATCTGTGTGGCATAATATAGGTGTATGTTGATGAAAGTGAAAGTAGAGGAAAACAGACAATCCGGGTTCGAATCCCAGGATCAAGGGCGTGTGGGCAGTTTATAGGTTTCTACATTATTACGCTAATATATATACCCCACCTCTTACATGACTTGATTGTGTGGAGAGGAATGTTTAAGTTTAACTCCAAAATTTGAAAAATAGGGTTCTAACTTTTGTGGGGAGTTGGGTTTATGGTTCCTTTCTCCATAATGGAGAGTGAAGTACATGTAGCTGAAGAAATCTGTTTCCAAGACTGTTGGTTTGAGCACTACAAGGAGCTGATTATTGCATTCAATTAGTTATAGGAAGAGATTGTTGGCTATTCTTTGTCATTACTGTTTGTAAAAGTAATCAGAGAAGAAAGTTGGATGCATTCACACCTGAGACAGATGTTAATGCGTAGGTCCCACCTCTTTCATTACCTGATTGTATCAATCAGGATGTAAAGCTCACACGTCATTTTCAGAATTTGTTTGTTAGTTAGAAGTTACCTCAACATTTTAGCATGCATTTTGTTCAAGCATTTTTTATTCAATGCTTTGACTGTTCTGGTGACACAAACGTTTGAGAACCGTTTTGATTTGAATTACTGATACAGAGTTGTTCCTGCCTCCTGTGTACACATGGGCAGGGTCTGTAACACTAACACATGCAGTCTGTGTTTGAAAACACAATCAACCCTTCCCTCTATGCCTCGAGTAATGCGAGCAAAATCACGGCAAAATTGTTGAAATGTCAAGTATGCCGCCAGAATAGTCAAAGCTTTGTACTGTTCCACTAAGTATAATGCTTTGACTATTCCTTTACTATCGGAATAGTCACTTCGTTTTTTTTATTTGTGAATATATAACTTTCATAAGAGCACACTTGATGTGTACATTTGACAATTTTGTTTGTTTATTTATTTGCTTTTGCAATTTTACGTTTTACAAACCAATTGGAGACATCAGAGTAACAATTGTGTATATTTATAAGAATGTCACTTTTTCTCCTTTAACTTATTATGAGAACAAGGACTCTTTGATTAATCAGAAATTTTTTCCTTATGCTTTTTAATTTATCTAGTCTGAGATTACCTTTTTGTTTGAAGGAAACATTTATGTTAATGTGAACTCTATAGATTGAGGAGACCACTGTATTTAAGTTCTATTATGATGACAGATCAGTGGGCTTGCCTAATTAATACTAATAATATATTTTGTTTCTTTGTTTTGTACTCTGACTCTCAACTTTGCCGAAGCTAATTCGGTTAAGCTTAGACTTAGAAGATAGACTTGTGTCAGTGACTGCTTTCATACTACCCGTTGGTGCATTTCTTCACTCAAATTACAGCTACTTGCAGACTACGGTAATTGAAGTAAGTAAGACTACAGGAGCACTCAGATGTTCAATGTATTATGTCAGAATTCAAAGTTAAACCTTAACTTAGCCCGCTCACTCCACATCCCCCTGAAAACAAAATTGGCCAATTTGTGCTGCCCTTGTGGTGGGGACTGTGTGTTTGTTAGCTTCAGTGAAGAGCAGAGCTCACAACACAATGGCAATTTTCCCTCTGAAGGGATTATGATTAACAAATACATGCAAAAACATTCTAATAGAATTGCATTTAAAATTCATAACTACAGTCAAGTGCTCATAAATTCAAGAATAAGTAATAGATGTAGTCATAATATTTGAATGTTTACAGGTAGCCTGCTTTGTTATTATACTTTGTTTAAAGTTGAAAAAACTAAATATTCTTCCATGTGTGCTCAGTCCAACTTTTAATGAAATATATTGGTGCTATTGGGCATATCTGGGAAGACTTGAAAGGATTTGACTTTCTAAGCATGTTGCATTGTTCATTTTATTCAATGTGAGTATCCCTTTAATCAGGTCACTCAGTAAATCTTGACACTATAATAAAGCATGAAATAATCTCCAGAGTCAGTCAGGATAGAGGAAATGGAGAAGGATTATCACATTTGTTTGTGTGGCAGCGACATTTTAATAAAATTTGGTGATCTTGTGGTCAAGTGGTCAGAACGTTTGCCTCTCGAGTTAAAGCTCTGGGGTTCGTATCACGCGCGTGCCAACTCGATTTCATTTGAGAGTATTTTCTTATCTTACTCTTGGAAAAAATACTTTGACTAGATTTTCTCAACTCACCCAGGTGTGAAATGGGTAGACAGTGAAATATCTTGTTAGTATGTTGGTATAAGCGTCGGGTGCAGACAAGGCAGCACTACCAGTAGGCCTTCCAGGAGGTTGAGTAGGCTCTGGAATTAATCAGGTCTGTCGGGGCAATAGTGGCTGTAGTAAAGCGCTTTGAGCTCGCTGTAGAGCTCGGGAAAAGTGTTATAAAAATGCTATCTATTATTATCTCTATTAAGATGATGCTGACAGATGTGACCCCTTCACATTGTTGAAATACTGAATGAGACCATCCAGCTGTTACTAAAAAAAACTACATCAGAAATCGTGGTGGAGTCGAAGAAGTCATTTAACCAGGAAGATGAGTTTGGATGTTAATATGTTATTGAACACACCATTTGCCTTTGAGGGCCAAACTATCTGTGTGCATTTATCTATCCATGTATGTTGTTGTTATTGTTGTTGCTATTCCCTGCCCTGGAGTTATTCACTCTTATCGGCCAATGCCAGTCTTATGAACTTGTATGACTGTCTGAGCTGATTGGGGGGTCCATAAAGAATGCTGTGGGCTTATCTATCCATGTATGTTGTTGTTGTCGTTGCTATTCCCTGCCGTGGAGTTATTCACTCTTATCGGCCAATATGAACTTGTATGACTGTCTGAGCTGATTGGGGGGTCCATAAAGAATGCTGTGGGTTTCTCTATCCATGTATGTTGTTGTTGCTATTCCCTGCCGTGGAGTTATTCACTCTTATCGGCCAATATGAACTTGTATGACTGTCTGAGCTGATTGGGG
>JAUELK010050112.1:0-13079 GCA_031471215.1 Gastropteron pacificum | reverse complement strand
CGTGATGTAGTACACCAAGCAGTGCGGGCAGCCAACATCCGAGAGAGTGATGCTGTACAGTGAGTGAGTGAGTGAGTGAGCATATTATGTAGACAGAAACAAAATAACAAAGCGAAAGAGGCCTCTTCATCGTACAAACAGTTTATTGTGATTATGTATACATTGGAATATCATACGATAATCCTTCTCCTCGTGTAGTCCATCATAATATTATCAATACGTACTTCAAGTAGCAAAGTATAAAATGCGTAGTATGTACAAGTCATAGCAGTACAAAATAGATGTATGGTGTAGAAAGTCTGCAAAATGGGAGCAGTTGACAGAACCACGAATGGTAAGCCTACCAACAATAAAAGAAGAAAAAAAACAGAATTTTTAAAAACCCAGCATTTTTGAATTATGAAAATACAAGTACATTGTATCTACAAGATCTCCAGGGATATTTCCCGTAAGTGCTCATGGTTTGCATTGAAGTTTGAAGGTGAATATGTCCTTTCAGAGAATGGAACAAATCAACGCACGACAACGGTTGCCTTTATGGTTAGCAATAGAGGAAAATTGTCACGTTGGGAGCTGACTGCAGTTATTTTTTAAATAAAAAGACTTGTATGATCGACATTTTTGATTCACATTATCCAGATTATGACACATTAGGCCCTATGACCTTGATTTGGGGGATTTGCTCTTCGAGGATCAAAGTCATAAAAGAGAAAGGTGGCGAGGAAAAATAAACGAAAGAAATAGAACCAGAAAGTTTTTTTAAATACATTTCTAATTTGTAGAATGGTGTGTTTTGTCAGTAATCAAGTAGTATAAAGCAAAGTGCATAAATGTAAGGGTGATTTAGAGTGGTATGTTGTGTTACTGATTAATGGACATAAAGTATGAATTGCACATCCAAACCAAAAGTGAACATTTTAAGCTTCGTCTTCTTCTTCTTCATCAAGTAAGCTGGATTACTTTAGTAGTACTCCAACGTGCATGATTAAAATTATTTGCGACTCATAGAGTAAAAAAATGGCTAAAAAGGGGAGTTGGGTAAGTAATGACTTGGCTTGCGCAAACAAGTCTCAGTTGTTGCTTCAAAGTTTCGTGTCCAACTAGAAGTTGTAACAGTGATTACTCTTTGTCACCACGAGATACCGGAAGTGACATTGTAAATTATTCATACAGATACCGTCACTTATAAGAAAGTTGGATATAAGACCACTTCGGTTATTAGAAACATTTTCGGTCGGCATAATTATTTTTCTATTTTTACTGAGCATAATATGAACGTTACTTTGGATACAAGAACGGCTGACTTTTCCCCACATAGTGGATTTATCTAACTGTCAAGGTTCATGGTGACCCATCAAGAATGCCTAGGGATCTAGATCTGTGTTTTGTGATCTATAATATTATATACTTCTAGATCTCAATATACGTCGAAACTCAAACCGAGCCAATGAGAATCGTCCTTTCATCGAGGTTAAACAAGTGGGCCAATGAGATGCGATGTTAGTAGTCGTGCGGACAGTCAACGTTGACGGCCCAATCACAAGTGAGAGTCCTCGCGTTCCACAAAGTCCCCGGCGGGCAGTAGATCCGGTAGGGCACGCCCCAGCTACAGATGAAAAAAGCTTGGCAGTTCTTGGGGTCTCGATGGTACCCGAACATCCCTTGGCAGTCGATATCTGACAATGAGTGGAGAAAAGAGAATTGGAAAGAGGTTAATACAAAAGTGAGTAAATTGACTTTTTAAATTACTGTGCTACAATTTGCCATGAGTTGGGAGAAGATAGTTCATAATTTAAAGAAGTGGATACAAAAATGAGTAAATTGACTTTTTTAATTACTCTGCTACAACTTGGCAATCGATTGACAAATGAATTTAAAGAATTGCAACCACCCCTGGAAAACAACCTCCCACCTCCTCCTGGAATGCCTTGCACTCTACCTACCTCTATCTTCAACCAACAACCCACAGCATTCTTTATGGACCCCCCAATCAGCTCAGACAGTCATACAAGTACACAAGACTGGTATTGGCCGATAAGAGTGAATAACTCCACGGCAGGCAATAGCAACAACAACAACAAAGCAAGAAGTAAGTAAAACAATTGAGTAAATTGACTTTTAAAATTACTATGCAGTCGATATTTCACAATGAGTGGGAAAAAGTGACTTGGAAAAAAGTAAGTACGAATTGGGTAAAAGTGACTTTTGAAAATTAGGCTACTAGAATATAACCATAAGCTCAAGGTACGTACTCTACGTGGTAAATGTGTTGTTTCGAGGAAAGAGTGTCATGTCAAAAAACTAAAATTGCAACAATGACAAGTTGTTGAAAAGGGAAAAGAAAGGCATTGGACACGTGATGTATAACATGTGGCAAGAATAACATGTAGTGATTTGGCACACAGTTGAGTTGGCCTACTTCCTACAATATCTAGTGTTTGCAAAAGAGTCTGTGATCAATTGTGTAAGGGTACAAAGTTTCTAACAGAGGTGAACAGTCGTAAGAAAAGCACAGAGCCATGATTAGAGAGCGGGAGGGTAGGGCTCATAACAACAAATCTCATTTGAGACGAGAATAAATAATCATATCAGAAGAGAAGATATCAATGTTTATATTCACACCATAGGCAGGCCTAACGATTAGTTATTGGGTGACAATAATGTTCAATCTCAATTTTATTTATGTTCAAAGCGCTTTGACCTCAAGCAAGGCTGTGCCGTGTGTTTAATGGACATGCATGTAATCATTTTTTTAAAACTGGTTTATTCTTTATATCGACCCATAGTTTATTATAGACAGTTTCGACTGCGCGGTGGCCGAATGGTTAACACGTTGGGTTGACGAGTTTGGTCTCCAAGCGGGCGACCCGCGTTCGAATCTCAGCGGGAGATTATGGACATGAGTCGTGAGGGCACTTTTCATAGCTGTCCAGTCCCGTCCTATCGGAGACGGACGTTAAAAGATAGGTCCCGCCTTAGAGCACTTAGTAGGATTTGTGCGCTATAGAAATAAATCGTTATCATGTTATCATTGTATGATCTAAAATTGTCGCTTGGGGTGTAAATCTCAAACATAAACAAAACAAAAAAACAATGGACAACTTACCGCCAGGTGCCGGAACCCCGACAGTCAAGTCGGATGTGACGTCATTCTCTTGTGCTGCGCGGGCGGTCACCGGATGTTGGCCATCAGCACCAGAACCAGTGACGTCACCACCACGTGCGTCGTCATACATCTCAAAGTAGGTCATGTCGATCTGGTCCTCGCGGGCCTCTCTGGGTTTGTCTACCGCGTTTTGGTAGTTTGGTCTTCTGTCGAAGGCAAACTTGGCGTCTCTGTCAAAGGTGTTCATACCGTCAGATTTGTAATATTCTTCTGACTCTGGGTGGGATCTTTCAGGGATAAGTACTTCAGGGACATCGTCTGGCTCCGTCACCATTTCACCACTCATAGACTTGGACGATTTCAACCCGAAGTTAGCCTGAGTCGTTTCCTTCTCGCTCCTCTCCAACAATCCCCTAAGGTCCATTTTGTTTTGAGATTCTAGAACCCGCCCGTAGAAACCTTGGCTGAATCGATTCCCCCAATCCGTACTCGGTACGCGCTGACTGGGTCTATCAGAGTCGGCTTTGTCCCAGACGTCGTTGAGACCTCCCTGTCGGTAGTCACTCCTTCGGCTTCCTCGGAGGAAGTCGTCCTTTTTCGCTGCAAACATGTTCCTCTTCTCAAACTGCCTATAGCTGTCAGAAAGCGCATGTCTAGGCCACGGCCGTGCATTCCAAAGATAAGCTTCGCTGTTTGGTCTGAGATGATGGACATCGTCGGTGAACGCGTACTGAGAACCTCCATTGTATCCTCCGAAACTGCCTTGATCCGGCGTCACGAGATTCGGTTGGGTGTTTCCATAATACCTGGACTGGGACCTCGCTTGGAAATCTGCCTTTTCCCTTCCAACTTGCATGTTCATTCTTTTCCACGGGCTGAGTGAGATCTGATCTTCGTATCCGCTGCGTGGTGGATACACGGTCTCCGCCTTCTCCTCGTCCTCCGAGCGCCACCAGTCCGAAAGAAGTCCGCTGTACGGAACTGCTCGGGGTCTGCCGCTGCTGCCTTGGTATGGAGCCTCGTAGTTCCTCTTGGGCACGGCGTCAAGATTCCAGTTCACGGGGTGTTGTCCGTTGGGCAGGAGCTGGTCATCTCGCCCGGGCCAGACGTCGTAGAAGGCGTCGTTTTGTTGAATGACTTGTGGGGACGAACTTAAGAATCTTTCCCGTGGGTTTTGACTATCTGTGGCATAAGATGGCTCGTAGGTCATCCCATCTCGTGTGTTCTCAAGATCATTCTCCATGGGTAGTTCATCCATTTCTTCCTTCATTGCCTCTTCTTTTGAGTCATTTGATCCATTTTCTCCAACTCTGTTATTAGGCTCGCGATCTTCGTTCACTTCTTCTACGATTGCTTTGTTGGAGCCGGGTCTATTTTCCCCGCTGGCGGGTGCATTTTTGGTCATTTCGTGTACATCATCTGAGTCAGACACTGGGCTATCACTTTCTTCTGTTTCAATACCAGACACAGTATCTTCAGAGAGTCCCTGGTGAACCATCGTTTCCGTTTCCGTTCCAGTCGTGCCTTCAGGCTCATCACCAACACTTTCTTCTTCAACGGGGTCTGATGTCGAAAGTATTCTTGAGACATTGTCTTTAGAAGAACCGATTTCAACATCACTGGTTTCGACATTGAGAATATTCACATCTGCCTCTGTTGTTGCTGGAACTGTGTTAGTAGAATCCGCTTCTTCAATGAGTGTGGTAACTTCCTCATTATTCTTCGTTTGGCTATTGTTCAGTTTGCCGCTTACATCTTTCTCCAGACTTTCCAAGGAGCTGCTTTGAGTGACAGCTTTCTCAATGTGAGAAGAAACGTTGCCACTTGGGGGACCTGCATCGACAGAATCTGGGTCAACGATGACTGGCTCTAGGACCTCGTTTCGTCTTTGTTGTGTGGTCTCATGTGCATCAATGATGGACATTTTGTCATCGTCAACCGAAACATCTGTCATCTTTGGCAACTGGGTGTATTCTTGACTAACTGAAGTTGTGTTTGTATTATCTTTTTCAGTGATCTTGTGTAGACTTTCGGGTGTGTGAGTTGTTTCATCATCAGGAACGTGAGACGACGCGCCATTTGTGTTTAGTTCTACAGTTTTTGAGCCATTTGCGTCGATTGACTGATAAGTTGTTACAGTGCTTTCATTGGTTTCCATATTAACTTTGACTGTTATTGAATTCTCTTTTGACACTGTTTGATTCTGCGTCCCTGCATCACCAGTGACGCCATAGTCAATGAAAACTGGCTCGAAAAACTGTGACGGTGTGGTCGTTGTAGCACTCTCCGTTGGTGAAGTTGTGTTCAGCTCGTCAACACTGGTGTTGTCAAGCGTCAACTCTTCTATTCGCGTTCTAATCGTTGTCTTAGCTTCTACAGTTGGTGAATCCGAGCTTGCGATATTCTTTGATACATTTGTGTTCAAATCATTAACCGTAGCCAGTGGCTTGACGTTCATTGCATCTTGCTTTATATTCGCCGATTGCCTAGCCTCCAGTGTAGGCAACTGTTCAGATACGTTTTTGTTGACGTTTTGCTCTCCTTGCATATTTTGTACTTCCTGTAGAGAATCTGCGGTTGTCGTATTCGTCACACTCCGTGTCGGGGTAGTGTTTTGTGTCATGTTTGATGGGGTATCCGATACATTCCCCAGCTTAGCATCGACTGTTGTCTCGAGCTGTGTTGTATACGTTGTGTTCAAACTTTCTCCGCTGACAGTAGTATCATCGTTCGATACTTCAGCCTTTCCTGCGGTACTGCTCTCGTCTGTGTGTAGATCTTCGGAGATTGAAGATGGCGACGTTTTCGGGGAGTGTGCTGAAGTCATTGTCGCCTCTGTTATTTGTGCCTTTACCTTGATCAGAGCTTCGAGATTGGACGCAAATGGCACGGGCACTGGCTTAGACTTTTGACTCTCGTTCCCAAAACGCGATTCAACGTCAGCTGCTTCCACAGTTTTGGCATCGAGGCTACCGTTTACCACATGAATGAGGCTTTCACTTGTGTTTGACGTCATCATTTGTGTGGAGACCGACGGTCTCTTAGTGTTGCCGCCATTTTTAATGTTCGACGTATCGCTACTCGTGTTAGTGAATTTGAAATTGTCTGTGGCGTTAGAATGGGAGTTGACATTGTCTGCCACTGTTGTTGTTGTTGTTTCGATTGGCAGTGTTCCAGTACTAACAGTACCATTTGTCGCGGTCGTCGTTGATGTTGTCGTCGTCGTTATGGATTCGTTTGTTGCAGTTGATTCAGTTTCCGACGTATTTGATTTGATTGTGTTATGCATTTCTGTCATTGTAGTCTGAATAGTTCTGTTTTCCTTTGTGAGAAGAGTGCTAGCAACATTTGTGTCTGTGACGCTCTCACGGTCCATGTGTGTCTCCCCAGCAGCAGTAACAGTTTTGGGGTTGTCTTCTATGCCTTCATTCAGTGTCGTGGTTGAAACGCTTTGTATGCTTGAAAGAGTGGTAGTTTTCTCTGACACGGTTGATGACAGAGTGGTAGACTGTGTTGCCCTAGGTTCAGTCAAATTCGCCACGTATTGTTGCTCGTAGTTTGGCTCAGAATACAGCATTGTTTCGTTGTTAAGTTTGTTGTTTTCTGACAGATCTAACGACAGTTTGGTCAAGTTTTCTTTCTCAACATTTCCTGTTGTATTGACAAGATCACTTTCTGTGGAGACAGAAGTGGTTTCTGGTCTATCTACGTTTAAAGCTGAAAACGGAGTCAAAACAACTTCCAAAACGTCATCTCCAAAAGGTGCCCCGATCGAGTTAAATGTTGGCGTTGTTGTTTTTGTTGCCTGAGTGCTTGGCGTGTAGGTAGCGCTGACAGTCGTGGCAGCAGATGGTGTACTCTCGAACGAAATGTTTTTCACTTCAAGGCCATTGTGTAAAGTGCCATTCGTATTCTGAAGAGCGGATGGTTTGTTGGTTGAAATTCGGTGATAGTCTTGGGTTACATTGTTTGTTTCGGAACTTCCAGTCAAAGTTTCATTTTCCTCAATCAATTCCGTGCTTGGGATGAGTTTGACGTTTTCACTTTCTTTGAAGTTGACTTGTCGGGACGACTCTTCTACTAGATCTAAATCGCTGCTAGAGAAAACATCTCCTTCAACATCTATGTTTTCTCTGTTTTCTGAATTATTCAAAGATTGTTCGCTCACATCATCGTCCTCGTCTTCGTCTTCAGTGCTGGAGGGCTGTGTCTTATAAGTAGATACCTTTTTCATCTGCTTTTGATTGACATTTCGCCTGGCATTGGTAAATAGGTCACTGTAGCTGACCGTTTCTTCGAGGTCATATTCTGTTCCTGAATGGTCGACATCATTCTCATCGCTCATAGACAGATCTAGATCTCTTGTTATTTCGTCCTTGTTGTAGAAGTCGTCTTTGTGACTTTTCCTGTAAACGTCTTTTTGAAATCGATCATCGTGAGACTGGAAAGTTTTATAAGGATTCCTCTTGTCAAATGTCTTCTTAACATTGGCATCGAGTCTCTTCTTCACGTATCGGAACTTTCTCTTGCCCAGTTTCCCTTTTCTGGCCAGTCGGACGCGCTCGTTTTTGGTCATGAAGCGTTTCTTGATGAGTCCATTGGGACGAACCAAGCGGTCTGGCCTATTTGGCCGGATCCTCAACCGTCTTAGCATTTTGTTTGATCTTTTCAAAGGTACTCGGCTCTTCAGAACTTTTCTAGAAGTCGTGGTTGTTTCTTCGGAAATCTCAGCGTTGCTTGTAGGCCTACTTTGTGTCGCTTTGTTTGTTTTGATGTTTTTGTTTTTCGATAGATTAAATTTAGAGACGTTTGTCTCGTCGGGCACCTCTACTGGGGAGTTTTTCTTTGGCTCTTTTGTTGAAGAATCGACATTTGTTTCTATGTCTTCGGACGACATTTCATCTGAACCTTTGTTGCTGGTGCCCATGGGATTTTCGACTCGTAACTCATCACCCAGGTTCAATTCGTCTGCAAGAACTTCATTTGAATCGACGATTTCACCGTTATCATATTCACCGTCGTCTTCCCCATCATCTTCCTCGTCCTCGATTTCATCATCAAGTGGAGTGGCTGTTACCACGTCTTCTGAAGTCAGAACCTCATCTTCCTGAGCGGGGATTTCTTCATCTGTAAATAACTCACTTTCGTCATCTTCCATACTGTCAACGTCATCGTTTGTGGTGATGACCTCTGACTCTACATTTTCTGTTAGCATGAGGTTGCCATCGATTTCAGACATTTCCATAAGTAGATCCTCTGTATTTTCAGTGTCAATATTTTCTTCTTCTTCGAAATCGTTATCAATTTCGTCGTCTTCATCGCCAGCCTGCATTACCGTTTCCATTTCCTTGTTGATCTCATCTGAATACTCTCTAACCGGTGACCTCGTGATTTCCTTGTTGTCCTCATTTGAATACTCTCTAACCGGCGACCTCGTGGTTGGCTCTTTCACTTCCTCTCTTTCCGGCATCCAATCCCCAATGACCAATGCCCGTGAATACAACTCGCTCCGTGGTTTCTCAACAGGCACCGATTCGACGCGGACTTTGGACATCGGGTCTGGGAAGTTTTCTAGTCGTCGCTGACTCCGTGCTTCGTCAAATCTGTCTCCTGCTACACGCTTTAGGGGAACACGGCCTTGTCGGAATCGTCGTAGCACTTTCCTGTTCCCATTCTTGACGTCACGACGAAGATTCCTCAGAAACTTTTTCCTTTCGCTTGGGTTGGACGGGAAAGGCAAAGTGCCATCAGAGTTTATCGAGTCTCCTTGCTGCTCTCCCCCCTGTCTCATAAACAATCCCCTTTTCATTCCTCGACGTTTCTTTAATGCTGCATTATCCTCGTTATCGAAAGACCGGCGCTGTTTCTGCGCCAGAGCTAGTCGTTGGCGGATATCTTCATTTTGGTTGTAGCCGTTTTGTTTTGAGAATGAATTCTTGCTCGGATAATTATCGAAGTAGTTGTCATGTTGCGATTGCGACTCTTTTGAATTTAGAATTCCTTTGTCTTTCCTCTGAACAGAACGCATGTTTGCTTGCTTTGAGAAGGCGCTCATTGCTTCTTTGGTCTCCTTGGAGATGACGTCGCACAATGCTGGAAGATCGATTTCAGATAGCAGTCTTAGCAGTAACTCTACCACCCTGTCTTTCTCTGTGGAGGGAGATGTGAATGAGAGGGAGATATGAATATCAGACCAAAAGAACAGTATTCACAAGGAACAATAACAATAATAACCAAAGTAAGAAAATACAATATTACTATGCACATATAGTCGCTGATCTATGGTTACTGCATGCTGGCTTCAGTGAAAAGCGGAGCTCATAACACTAAGGCAGATTTCCATGAGAGGGAGGAACAAGAAGGAGATCATGATGAGAAGTAGAAATCCTCGGCCGGATGCTCCCGCCCCTTCAATAGTTTTGAGGTATGATATTTGACATTGCTTTCTGTCTTCTTTAAGATATAAACGAACGTGTATTACTTTTTGACTCCCCCTCGTATAATCTCTGTTTCCGATTATCTGAATTCTCATAGTATGCATACTCCAGACATTTCCTGTACTCACTGTCCACATGCAACCAACCCCCTCGTCCCCCAAAACAAACAAAAATGGCAGATAGGCGCTGCTCTGTGGCGACTGCGTGTTGGCTTCAGTGAAAAGCGGAGCTCAAAACACTAAGGCAAATTTCCCTGAGAGCGGATGGAGAAAGTGTATACAATATAAAAACAACATCAATACAATACAACAATTAATAAATCACGTAATCAATCAATCAATCAATCAATCAATCCTCCATCAATCAATCAACCTTCCATCCATCTCTCAACCAATCACCATCGTCTGATCCAGGTAAAGTTTTTCCCAGCAAGTTCTGCAAATCCCGCAGCTCGTTGCCACGGCCGAGGGTGTCATCCTGATAAAAGGGGCGTGTCTGGGCGTGGCTTCTCGTCCGAGTGGTGGGCGTGGCCAAGGCGTTGTGGAATGCCATGATGGATGCCGCTGCCAGGAAGTAAACCTGTAGACAGATCTCGTCTAGATTTATACGACAAAAGTGAAGATAATGAAAATCATACTATGCTGCTAAGAGTAAGAGAGCCGCGTGGTAGCCGAAAGATGTTCGGGCAATCCGTGTTTCGACTAATACTTGACAACGGCTCTGAGACAAAGAACACAACCGTTGATGTACTACATGCATACTGAATATCTTCCTAGCCTCTTACGCTTACAGAAATCTAAAAGTAAAGAAAAGAAATCCAAGGTAGAAAAGACTATAAAAATGTTTATTGTAATTGGTGTTTACACAGTAATGGCTACTGCAATACAATTAGTCATATCAATTTTATTCCATAATGTAAAACATGAATGTATTGTACAAGCAAAAAAAAATCCGCACCGGTCTGACAAGATCGCTTAACTTGTCGATATACACCGAAGGATATTATGCAACATAAGGCTTTGTTCAAAACGTGTGACAACCTTTCAACAACAACAACAAATACCCGAACGCTCAACACTGATCATGAAGTTGTTGACTTTGTCGTGAAGCAAATAGCGTCAAGTCGTCCTTGATAAGGGATGAGAACAATGTCTTCCTTATTCTGTTTCGATTTTTGTCTTCTTCCCTTCTGAAGAGTCATTGAGACTCCGCGGATGCATTGTTTACATTGACAACGAGATGACCTTTAGCCAGCGCCCTGTGTGGTTCATTGTTTGAGGTGTCAAGAGACACTGCAGGTATCATTGCCCTTGACAACCGATTCATTCATTCGCCTCCCTTTGTTTGGTGATCTGGTGGTGAAGTGGTCAGAGCGTTGACCTCACGAGTCAAAGGTCCGGGGTTCGGAGCGGCATATAACAATACAATAATAATAGCCGATTTATGTAGCCCTTTTTTCTCTTTGAGCTCAACGCACTTTACCCCGACAGACCTGTTTCATTCCAAAGCCATCTCAACCTCCTGGGAGACATACTGGTAGTGCTGCCTGGTAGGCCTCACGAATCAAAGGTCCGGGGTTCGATCTCCGGCCGTGCCGACTCGATTTGGATTTGAGAGTATTTTCTTATCCACCACCAGCAGGTGTACTCTTGGAAAAGGTACTTTGTCACGATTTTCTCACCTCACCCAAGTGTAAAAGGGTACCCGACTATAGCCAGTGAAAGATATTGTCAGAATGTTGATATGGGCGCCGGCAGCACTACGTGCCGTACAGGCAGCACTACCAGTATGCCTCCCAGGAGGTGGACATGGCTTTGGGAATGAAACAGAATTGTCGGGGTAATAATATGCTTTAAAGCGCTTTGAGCTCAAAGAGGTAAAAGCGCTTTATAAATAGGCTATCGTTATTATATATTATGTCATAATACTGATATGATGATCAATGTCATTTTCTTTTACTGAAGTAGACTGCACTGCTTTGTCACAATTACCGAAATGGCAGTTGCCAGTTTTGTTAACAAATTATTTTGATTGAAATGTAGGCCCTATAGCAAGAATCAATTTTTGAAGCTTCATAGCAGTTCGTCAACGTGGGTTGAATCCGAGTTTGAATCCCGATGAGGGCATTCTGAACATTGACCGTAAAGGCAGTTTTCATGGCTTTCCGCCTCCATCCTATTGGAGATGGACGTTAAAATATAGGTCCCACCTTTAATATAATCTAAAAAGTCTCGCTAGGGGAGTAAAACGTAAACTAATACAAATACAACAACATAAACAACAACTAACCAAACTCTTCAGACAGACAAGTATAGTTCTTACCTGGAGACGGGCCATGTTTCTTGTTTGCTGGTCCAGAAGTGAACTTCAAAGGGACGAAACCCAACAAACTCAATTAATGTATTGTGTCGCTTCCCTTTGAAGACTATCGGAAATAGATCTTAGTTCTAAGTGCAGTATTTTGTGTGTACCGGTACTATAACCGGCACAGTACTCTTCTGAGACTGTTGTTAAGAGTACAATAATAAATTGTACGGCTGTCCAGTTTATCCGTAGGTCTAATCAATACTACTAGATGATCTAGACTAGATCTGATCGCCTCTAATGCGCTATTTTACATTTTTCAAGAGATTGAAAGGTAGGTCTCCTTGTTAAGAACGAAATGATCGAAGTAATAATTGATCTTCTCGAAAGTGAATCTGGCAAAATGACACTACAGCTCTCCTTCCTTCTGTCCTCAGTTTGAATAGGCTGAGGTTTAGATCTTATCAATCTACGTTTCGTTTCAGAATTATACGGTACCATCGACTTCGTATCCAATTTAAGTCACCGTTGGAAGGAAAAAGCGGAAACTCAACGCAAACGGCGTGCTACTTGAAACTATCTTAGAGGCACGGTACCCCCCGGGATAAACCGCGCACTGCTCACATGGGCAAAGTCAGAATCTAGTTAAGTCTTGGGATGTTCTGTCTATGTTCCTGGCTTGATTGTTGCATCCGAGACTTTGACTGGTCAATGAACCCGTGTCCGGCTTTTATATTTGAGGGACGTCGCAAGAAACTACGCGGCTGGATGGACAGTCCTGTTTACCCCCCCCCCCCCCCCTCCCTCCTCCCCTCTTCCCCCACCTCTCCAAAACCCAATTCTCCCTACCCCCCCCCCCACACACACTTTCCGTCTCCCTCACCCAATAGCGTCTTTACTACTCTATCTCTAAACAAAATAGTTAACTTTTCGTTTGGCCTCTTTCTCTGACTACCACTGCTACTACCCCCACCACTACCACCACCACTATTACTACCACCAGCACCACCAGCACCCCCCCCCCCCTCACCACCCCCACCACCCCTCCTCATCCAACAAAGGCACATAGCATCCTTGGTGTCACTTTGTTCCTGTCCACCTAAGACAGGGTCGGCATCAGAAACTCGCCCGGTGTCGTCACAGTCTCAAAGAGAACATCGGGGGGGGGGGGGGGGGGGGGGGGGGGGGGGGGGGGGGGGGGGGGGGGGGGGGGGGGGGGGGGGGGGGGGGGG
>JAUELK010050002.1:2228-13079 GCA_031471215.1 Gastropteron pacificum | reverse complement strand
TACTCTCAAATCCAAATCGAGTCGGCACGGCCGGGGATCGAACCCGGGACCTTTGACTCTTGAGGCCAACGCTCTGATCACTGCGCCACCAGATCACAAGTGTATATCACACTAAAACAATGTGCCAAATTGGACAATAAAGATTGTATTCAATTCAATTCAATTCAAATCAAAGTGAGATAATTTTAAAAACATGAGCAACTGAAAAGGAAAGCCTATCATACCTGGGAAAACGCGAATGGCGTGCTGTGGGTGTGTTGACACATAGAACACACGTACACACTTGTCCTCACAACCTGTGACAAACAGCTCCCTGGCACACAGAATAACACAATGGTTAAGGCAGATACTTAACTCATTCACTACATAATAGTTGTTCTGCCTTTGGTCCAACTTTGTGAATTCTTTCACACCAGTTCAAGCAACAGGGCTACAGAAAATAATGATGTGACATTCATCTGGTTCAGTCCTAAATCATGGCTGTAACCATTAATGTCCCAAATGTTGCATTAACATAGGCAGTACCAACTCGATGACTGCATTGCACATAGCAGTCATTTGGTCCGGAGGGGTCTTGTGACTGCACTGCACAATTACATAAACAAGGGGCCAATTTGAAGGCCCTCCAGTCCCATGTTGCAGAGCTAGACTGCCATGGCTCTGTAGGTCTTTTTGACCACTTGAATAACTTAATAACTCATAACTTGTGCCTGATCGCAACAACAACAACAACGTAATATTTTTTCAGCCTAGACTTGTTTTCCTTGCCCCACACATTTGCGCCACATGGTTTTGTTTATTGCATGCTAAAGCAGAAAAATGTAACATAGCTTTCGAAAGTTCTTATTTCCTTTAGATGAGGTGGACTGAAAAAAACGCACGCTAGTGACTGAGCTAACCCGCCACTATAGCGCCTATCCAAAAAGTCCTATCTCTAATGAGTACTTACCGATAGGCTTGTACTCACTTGTTGAAAGGGCTCCACTCGCACCCATACACTGGGGCTGGGTGTTTGTATTTCTCTATGACAGCTCCATTCACTTGGTGGACGATGCTGAAAGATTGTTTTGACAGGAATATGACAAATAGATAAACAATATATAGATATGAATTCCGATCTAGATTCTATACTTAAAGTGAGATAATCAAATTAATTGAAGAATATAACAATTTAGGATGTATTACTTCCCTTGTTTTGTATGATAAATAGTAGTAATTAATAGACAGTAATGGGTACGTCACAATAATAGTATAGTCTAACAGATACTGTATTTCATATTCCTTTCTTGTGTCAATTCGTATTCAAATTTTCAAGAGTTGAAATGTCTACAATCTCACAACTTCCCTTGCTTTGTATGATAAATAGTAGTAATTCATAGACAGTAATGGGTAAGACACAATAATAGTCTAACAGATACTGTATTTTATATTCCTTTGTGTTTATCCGTATTCTAATTTTCAAGATTAAGAGTTGAAATGTCTACAACAATCTCACCAAAAGTTGTCGCTGCCACAAGTCATGACCCGCTTTGGGTCAATGGGATTCCAAGAAGCACCAAACAGACTGGACTTGGCCTCATGCTGGAAAAGATAATAATACTATTAATAATAAAAATACTACTACTACTAATAATAATAAAAATAATAATAAGTATTTCTAACGCGCTTTCCCCACTGTGCAGGCTCAAGGCGCACAATAGTAATATTACAACTAGTACTACTACAAATACAATACAATGGCATGCAATGACATACACATCAAACCCACAGCATAAAACTCATTCAATAAAACTACTATAAAATCAAGACAAAAAAACCCAACAATATTCTCATCAAACCTCTGATAACATAATATCATCATTGGGAATAATTCTTAGTCAAAATACTTTGTGAACAAATTATATGTTTTCAACCTCTTCTTGAATACATGTAGGCTTGTTTGGTACCTAAGTTCCTTGGGGAGGGAATTCCACACGGATGGACCATAGAAGGAAAATGCATTCTCTCCATATTTCTTTCAGGGAGACTCTTGGTGTAACAAGGTAATTAGACTTGCTCGATCTTAAAGAGCGTGATGGAGCACATGGCGTAAGATAAGATAAGAAAGGACAATTCAAGACAAGGTAATATACGGACAAAGACATAACAAAGATAAGATGAGGAGAGGCAAAACAAGATAAAATAAAATGCACATAGATAACACAAAATACAAAACGGTAAGATAAGATAAGCACAAAAAAAGATACAAAAACATTTAAAAAATGTTCACACAGGGATGGACTATTAATTTCAAGTAACAGTTATACTATTAGTAAACAACGTTCTCTCTCTCTCTGTATCAGCCAGTCCTCTTGCAGGACGTTGCCTGTTGAACCCTCCTGCTGCGATACAACACAGTTACTGATTTAAAAAAAAAAAAAGATATCATCA
Organism: Gastropteron pacificum; assembly: GCA_031471215.1. Taxonomy (NCBI): domain Eukaryota; kingdom Metazoa; phylum Mollusca; class Gastropoda; order Cephalaspidea; family Gastropteridae; genus Gastropteron; species Gastropteron pacificum. The sequence goes on along the minus strand of JAUELK010050002.1, from coordinate 10,649 downwards.
TTATGCAAATGCCAGCTTTTAAATGGACTGACCCCTTGCAATCTCTGAATAATTTTGTTTTTCTTGACGTCCCAGATGAAGGCTCCGGACCTAGCAGTGCAAGCCAGGATGCAGTTCAAATCTGCCGGAGCCCAACTGATGTGGTAGATGATTCCTTGGTTACCTGGAGACGAGCACACCTGGTTGGGGCAGAGTTAAGAGTTACAGTTAACTATCCCTAGCAACACAGTTTGGTCATACAATCTGGTGGTGAAGTGGTCAGAGTGTTGACCTCGCGAGTCAAAGGTCCAGGGTTCGATCCCTGGCCGTGCTGACTCGATTTGGATTTGAGAGTATTTTCTTATCCACCACCTGGTGTACTCTTGGAAAGAGTACTTTGTCAAGACTTTCTCACCTCACCCTCACCTGACAAACAAAACGTGGTTAAAACTTAATTTAAAATACAGGCACATTACATATCACAGTTTTGCACAAAAGCACACACAAATATCTATGATGGTGATGGAATTTGTCATGGTCGTTACAATTACGTAAATGACAGCTCTGTGTTATCTATAAAAGGATGTTGTACTAAGCTTATTCTTTATCATCCCCTGAGGGTAAATTTGATTTTACAATGTTCTGAATACATTCACAAACAAACAACCATGGTGGGACACATCTGCATACACCTTTCTCTCTCTAACTAACTCACTCTTCACCACACAGTATAGGTATGTAAATAGCATGGACAATAGCATGGGGTGAAAAGAAATATGACAAGGTTCATGAAATGCGTATCGCTGCTGGAAGAAATGACCTCCTGTACCGCTCTGCGTTTGATTTTAAGAATAACAATCGATTACTCCTAGAAGAATGCTGAATTTGTTGATGTAAAGGGTGTGTGTTATCTTTACAAATGACTGAATTTTGTCTTAGCAAGGTTGGAAAAGAGCTCCATAAACATATTAGAATTTGTATAAAGGATGCTGTATACAATGTTGAGTGACAAACCATACAAGTACATACAGAGACTGCTTCTTACACAAGTCATGGTAGTTATGTCCCACACTTTGATTGTGCCATCAAAACTTGCCATATAATTTATTTTTAAATTTGTATAAAGGACGCTGTATAAAATGTTGGGTGACAAATCATACAAGGATAGATATATAAGGAGGTTGAGAAGGCTCTGAAATGAATCAGGTCTGTCGGGATAATGGTGGCTGTAAAGCCCTTTGAGCTTGCTGTAGAGCGGAGAACAGCACTATATAAATGCTATCTATTATTGATATTATACAAGTGCAAACAGAAATGGTTTCTTACACAAGTCATGGTAGTTATGTCCCACACTTTGATTGTGCCGTCAAAACTTGCTGTAGCCAGCTGGTCCTCATTGTCAGGGTTGAATCGGCAATCAAAGATTGTCTCAATGTGGCCCTGGTGACACAAAGATGATGAAGTCGTTAAGAGAGTGTGCAAATCCATGTTCTCATGATATAAGTGACAATGAACATTTGTATTGTATACACTTTATTTTATTTTTGTCATCCCTTTTCAGGGAAATTTGCTTTAGTGTTATGACATTTTGCCACAGAGAAGCGCCGATCGGACATAATATTTTTTGGGGGACGAGGGGGTTATGATAGGGTTTTTAGTTTTGAATTTTGCCCGGATAGCGATCATAACTGGTCTACTCTTCATCAATTTCGAACTGCCAAGGGATCTTTAACGTGCGCAATATGCACACGGGACCTCCTTATCGGAGAAGACTAGGTGCTCGGTCCCACCTATCAAGGAGAAAAACACTCAAAGTGAACACAAACTTTGAGCTGGCACAGGGTGAGTTTGAGCCTACGACCCCATGGTCGATAACTTGGTGTTGGCTGAACGCTCTACGTACTGTGCTAACACGCGCCTCTTATTTTAATTAGTAAACACACCTGATCCCTGAGAAAAATCCACTTGCGGCCGCCCAGGTCATAGAGTCCTATCCCACCATCAAAGAATGTGCAGACCAGCTGGGCGTGGGGTACGGAACATCGGGTCTTTGACGTCATCACAGGGGCTTGGGCTTCACTGGTGGACGAGCAGTCCTGTGGGGAGGAGAGAATTGTAATAACAGGCCTGCCTAGTTTGAATTTGCCCAATTAGGGATTTTGAGGTCAAAAAATTAGGGACATTTGCTCAAAAATAGGGACAGAACAAACGTTTTAGTTTTTCCCTCTTTATATCACTATTTAGTTTTTCCCTCTTTATATCACTATTTAGTTTTTCCCTCTTTATACCACTATTGTGACTAGCTTGCATTCCGCAAGTCGTCTTTAAAAGAATTGGGATCCGCAAGCTTTACTAAAACACTTTTATACCACAATTGTGACTAGCTTGCAGTCCGCAAGTCATCGGCTTTGCGAAAACACTACCCGTAACAGCACTAATATGAAACAAAATACGGAAAATACTGATAAGCTCGTGAAAATTTCGGGAATTCGGCACGCGAAGAGGTGAATTCGGGATTCCGGGACAAGGCCCTAAAATGGGTCAAAATTCGGGACGTCCCGAATTTTACGGGACAAATAGGCAGGCCTGAGATAATAATATCATAATATTAATAAGTGTATTTCAAACTCGTCCTTTCCCCACTGTGTGGGCTCAAGACACACAGTAGTGAAGTTACAACTAGTACTACAAATAAAATGACACATCATGAAGAAGGGGCCAGTTTTGAGGCCTGTCAGTCCCAGGAGTGAAGGTAAGTGTTTGCTACTATATACTTGGAAGTACTTTGTCACAACTTTCTCACCCCACCCAGGTTTAAAATGGGTACCCGACTATAGACAATGAAATATCTTGTTATTATGTTAACATTGCCAGTATGCCTCACAGGAGGACTCAACCGTTAAGAAGGCTCTGGAATGCATCAGGTCTGTCGGGGTGATAGTAGCTGTAACGTGCCTTGAGCATGTTGCAAAGTGGGGGAAAGCGCATTATATTAAATTATATATATTATTGCTATTATTACTAATATGTAATATGTAATAATGCATTTATATAGCGCGCAGACTCCACATCAAAGTGTTCTAAGGCGCTTAACAATATTTACAAATTACAGACAATAAATACAATACAAACAAATATAATGAAACAGTATAACATAGATCTAGTAGAAGTACGGAGAAAAGTACATGGATGTGTTAAAGACCTAAAAAAACAAAAACATAAATATCAGCAAAGAAGAATGCAGGTTGATACCTTCCCGTTAGCACTGTGTCCATTAGGTCCACTCATTGAGCCGGATGCAACAACTTGCAGACAGTGAAAGCCTGTGCTCTTTATCTTGATGCTTTCAATGGGTGTGGGATTGGACACACTCCAGACCCGCAGAATTCCACCTTTGTGATCTGAGGAAACAGTTTTTGCTACATATATAATTTGTTTCTTTTAATTATTGTGGTCTGAGGAAACAGTTATTGTTACATATATAATTTGAAAACATATCTGTTCACAAAGTATTTTGACTAAGAATTATTCCCAATGATGATATGTAATCAGATGTTTGATGAGAATGTTGTTGGATTTTGTTTGTCTTGATTTTAAAGTAGTTTGAATGAATGAGTTTTGTGCTGTAAGTTTGATGTGTATGTCATTGTACGCCATTGTATGTGTAGTAGTACTGGTTGTAATATTATTATTGTGCGCCATGAGCCCACACAGTGTGGAAAGTGTGCGTTATAAATACACTTATATATATGTTTTCAACTTCTTCATGAATACATGTATGCTTGTTTGGTACCTAAGTTCCTCGGGGAAGGAATTCCACACAGATGAACCATAGAAGGAAAATACTCTCTCTCCATATTTTTCAGGGAGACTCTTGTTGTAACAAGGTAATTAGACTTGCTCGATCTTAAAGAGTGTGATGGAGCATATGGCGTAATCAGTTCTTGTATATAGATTGGAGAGTCATTGTTAATACTTTTGAAACAGATCAATGCTAACTTGTATTGAATCCTTGGTCTGACTGAGAGCCAATGAAGTTTAGTGAAGACTTCTATCCTTTTCAAACAAAACATTTGCTCACCTCCTGTCACAAACATGCCCGGAGCATTCTTGACCCAAGACATGGTCTGCACCCTGGACGCGGCACTGGGCAGTTGAAAGGTCATGATGGGCTGTTGGCGGGGCACGTCCACCAGGCGGACCCCCTGGGAGTGGTTGCAGACCAGCAGGTAGTCACTGGACAGTGGGTCCCACTCCAGGGCGACTACCGGGTCCTCCACGTCATCCCCGTCAATGTCTTTGTCCAGTTTGAAGATGTGTTTGACCGCCTTCTGGCCTGAAATAGAAGGAATAATGAAATGTGTGTATGTACCGCCCACACCCTTGAAGCACAGAGCACAAGGTCTATACTTAAGGTTGTGTTGACCTTCACTTTTATGTACTTTGGAACAAACTTCCGGATGAGATTGAGTCATCTCCAAGTGCTGAAAGAGCTCCATTGGTTGCCATTCAGGGAGAGGCTCGTATACAAAATTACGTATTTTAAAAAAATGTTTAAGTAACACCTCACCTGAGTATTTACAAGACTTTCTGGAATGTTACAGTCCTAGGTGTACTCTTAGATCATCCAATGATACATCAGTTATGGAAATTCCATTCAGAAATTATAAATTTTATGGCAAAAGGTCTTTCGACTATGTTGGTCCTTCTAGCTGGGATGATCTGTCAAAGACTTTAAGAGATTCTGCTTCTCTCTTAGTTTAAAAAAAACACATGAAAGCTCATCTTTTTAGGAAAGGGTTTCAGTGATATTATTGGTCATAGCACTATCATAGAATTTGCAACATTGTATAACTTTATGTCATGATCATCTTTAATATATATACTATGTGCCCGGGTGTGTTTGTGTGTGTGTGAGTGTGCATGAGAGAGAGAGAGAGAGAGAGAGAGAGAGAGTGAGTGTGTGTGTATGTATTTTATTGGCTGTATCTTGTCTTTCACATTTCCCTGTGATTTGTATTGTCTTATTATGTAATGCGCATTGATTGAGCAAATATTTTGCATCTGGAAATGCGTACAAGAAATGTAATAAATTATTATTAATTATCATTATTAAGTCCAGTGACCTTCAAAGGAAGACTTAAGACGCACCTTTTAAACATGTACTTTGGCTAAACATCTCCTGCCTTTTGTTATGTAGATGTTTTTGATGGTGAATAAGAGGCGTGAGTATGTGATTGAGGCGTGCAAGTTCTTGAAATACAATGTAAAGCACTTTGGGCCCACTTTGTGGGGATAAAGAGCTATATAAATAATGTTATTATTACTATTATTACTTTTTCCTCAACCTCAAAAGAGACGCTGCAATTTCTCAACTTGTATTTCCAATATAAAGCAGATTATATAAGAGGTATGAAAGGCTTAAGCACATACTGTATACATATAGTAAGTATGATCAATAAAAAATTGATTTTAAAAAAGGAAGTTCTAATTACAAGTATTTCCTACAATGACAAAAGAACTAAATACCAATTGCATACTTTGGAACTGCCGGGGGGAAGAAAAACAAACAAGCACATCTCTGGAACAGTTCAATAGTCAACTAAAAACACTGCTCTTTAGAAGAGCTTATAATCTCCAATAATGTAGCATACAAATTGCTGAAGAATATGAATAGAATGTCTGTGCATCTCCTGAGTGTGAAGTGTGGATTGTTATTCTGTTTTAAGACTTTGTGAAGTGTCATAGAGCACTCGTGGTGGATTCTGGCGCTATATAAATTAATTATTAGCATACAAATTACACTTCAAACTGTTGTCAATTTAACGTGTAGGGAGCAGGGCATCATTGTAGAACCGGGAAAGGAGAAAAAGATGGAGAACTTCTTTAGAAAAAAATACAATGATTTAGTGTAAAGATGGTGTTCCTTTGTCTAAAAGACAAAATGGGCATGCCATAACATACAGGGGCATAAAGTTACAAACAATGTTGTATCACAAACTCGGAAAACACGGACAGATTTGGGGAAACTGTTCCGTAATGTAAGCATTAGAAACAAATAATGAAAATAAAGAAATGGAGACGATATTCTATGGGTGAGGGGTGCTGCTGCAAAGGATTAAAGGAGAAAGCGGTCTTTTGGACATGCACATAGAGCAAGGAAGAACAAACATGAATAGGCAAATATGGTAAAACTATTCAATTCCACTACTAAATAGTAACATGTAATCATGAACATTAAATAACTATGTATACAGGTCTTATCAGCAACTTGTGAAATGCAAAATACTTTCCACTTTCCTATACTTCAATTTACAATAGAAGTTGTTTTTTGTTTTTTTTCCTAACCAACAGAAAAGATGAACAAGAGATAAGATAAGATAAGATACACTTTTGTAAATTTGCAAACGAATCAATAGGCTTCATGGCATTCAAACTATATACATATTATGGCAGGGACATGTCAAGACAAGTATGAATCTAACTCATCCCCTTGTACAAAAATAAAACTGGAGCTGACAAAACCAGTGTCTATAGAAGAAAAAAATAATTTTCTAAAGAAAAAAAAAGAAGAAGAAGAAAAACATGCAAAAGTCTTGAAAAGCTTACACTGGTTGTTTGAAGCAAGAGGGGACTGGAGGCTTTCATGCTATACTACAGCTGAAAAGATTTGTGTTTAAGCAGTACATCACATTCCAACAGAGGTTCAGGCAAAAGTTGTTAGGCAGTGATCTGTTTCTACCTTATCAAAAAATGTGAGCACTTGTGAAGAAGGTTCTGAGTTTACCTGTAATTGTTCTAAAATCTGAAACAAAACACATGTCCTAATCATACAGCGTACTTACTTGCTCATGGAAAAAAAAAAAAAATGATGAATGAATAAATGATCGTGACACTAAACATGAACTAGCAAGTGATGAGATATAGTTTAGTGAATGAGTTTACATCAACTTGAAATTAAGTGCGTAGTGAAAACTCAATAATAATTCAAATTGTACTAAAGAAACAAACATTTTTGTTCCAATACATTTGAAACAAACTACACATTTATTTTAAAGGATTAACAACTACAATATGTTGACTTTATGATGGTCTCTGTTATACAATAACAGTTTCTTTTTAGGAGTATATAGTTCGCTTTGTTTGTAGTGATGCTTGATATTGCAGTATTTAAAAGATAAACAGACAACCTTTTTTTGTTATAAAAGTATACAAATGTGAAAACTTTAATGACAGTTTTAGATAAAATACACTGTTATATATTACTAGCATATACAAAATATGTACACACACACACACACATGGATGGTGGTGTTTGTTAGTGGTGTAAAGGCTCCATGGCCGAAATGAATGACAATTCTAAAGAAAAACAGAAACACACAAAGGAAAAGAAATCAAATTCAAATAAAAGCCATTGCAAACACATTGCTATGGCACATCATTCTGGCAGTAGCTGACAAGCATAGGAGGATTCCCACACCTTTGAATGAAATATGATTAATTTCATCCAAGAAGCGGATGAGCACTTCTTAAAACATTCACATAACAGTAGCATGTTTATCCCACCTATTTCTAGAGCAGAGACTGATCCATCTGCATGTCCGAATGCAAGCAGCTTTTCCTTTTGATGATGCCAGCGGAATCCTGTTACAGGAGATGAAAAGTTCTGGGTTTCTTTGACCAAGGACAAGAACTGGCTGTTTTGGGGGTGCCACATCCATAGTGGCCCCAGCTTGTTTCCAGCCAGTCCCAGGCACGGACTCCCCTTGTGTGCCCAATCCAGGTACATGATGGGCTCAGAATGAGTCAGCCTGTTGAAAGACATAGAATATAAAGTTCAGACTTGTTGTAAGCACAAGCACGGCACTTTCAACGTTGTGAATTCTTTCACACAAGGTCAAGCACCAGGGCTACAGGAAATGATGTGACATTCACCTGGTTATGGCTGCATTAACATAGGCAGTAGGCCTACCAACTCAATGACTGCATTGCACAGAGCAGTCATCTGGTCCGGAGGGGTTTCGTGACTGCATTCCACAATTGCATGGACAAGGGGTTAATTTGAAGGCTCTTCAGTCCCAGGTTGCAGAGCTAGACTGCCATGGCTCTGTAGTTCTATTAAGACCCCTTGAAAAGTGAATAACTCATACTGTATGCTTGATCGCATCAACAACAAAATACTACAATCACATATATTCTAAGTAAACCTTTGTTGATACGAACAAGCTTACTTTCTAAGACATTCTTGTCTGATAACATCCCACACAATGACCATGCCATCTACGCTGCAGCTGGCCAGATGGTCATCTTGTTCTGGACACCAGGAGATACAAGTGATTGACTTCTTATGCTCCGACATGATGGACACCAGTCGGTATTCCTTGTAAACTGGATCCAGCTGAACAGTGTGTGTGTGTGGGGGGGGGGGGGGGGGGGGGGGGA
>JAUELK010049890.1:0-22779 GCA_031471215.1 Gastropteron pacificum | reverse complement strand
AGAGAGAGAGAGAGAGAGAGAGAGAGAGAGAGAGAGAGAGAGAGAGAGAGAGAGAGAGAGAGAGAGAGAGCGTGCGTACATTTGTGTAGTGATTTGTTGGCACTATTTGACTCACTCTGAACTTCTCCACCGTGTGTTCTTTAACACAGCCCGCTGATAGAACCCTCTAAACAGAAAAGGTATTGAGTGGGGACTCATCATCCACAAGTGAAATATTTAAATCGCACATATAATACTTCATCTGTATCACTTCCTGGAAGATTTGGTCAGCGACATAAAACCATGCTCAGGTGGATGGATGGCCATTGTATCCTCATCCACAATCAATTTTGTGTATTCTCTATTTTAATTTTGATTACAGTAAAACATATTTCCACCAGTCAGCAACTAGTAGTACCCTTATGATTTCATTACTTTGCCATTAAATCGAAAAAAGAGTAAAACACATAGTATGTATTTTTGGGTCCAAAAAACATGTCTAGTCATTTATCTTAAACATGCTGCGACAAACTAGAAAAACACATCTAACTAATTTACACAAATATTTCACTTCCCTGGAAACATTCACTTGATTGCCATTTATTGCACGCAAAGCACACAAGATTTTAACGATTTGCTGTGGTTATTTCATAACAGAGTCAGTTTTAGCAGGGATATGAAAGAGATCTTTTGAACAGTTCCAGCGTCAGAGTTCCTTGATTTGTAGCAGGCTTTTCTTGTAAACCTTCTTATATGGAAGCGATGCTTCAATCATACAGCCAAGAAACCTCTAATGCAGGAGCCTACCTTTGTTATTTTACTCATGCCTCTCATTGAAAAGGCTTCACATATTCTCTGTAGAAGAAATACGAAGGCTCGTCTCTAGCTTTTTTTATGGCTTTGTTTCCTGCTACAAACAGTATCCACTATTCATTCATTGGAGACAATTTACGGACATATGTAGTCAATTTGAAATACTCTCCGCCAAGTTGTTACACTTTCAGTTTTTGTGGTGAGCTGATTTTTTCTTGTGTTGCTGCAACATACATGATTGTGGGTTTCTCTGATATCTTGCATGCTATCCCAGACACTTTCCATTGGTTGATTCATTTGCTGAAGACAACAGAATTCTATAAGTGTTGTTTCTAATGCCTTTATCATTATTTTTCTCCAAAATGTTTTTTTTTGGCTTATGTATGAGTGTTTTTGTTGTTTTTTAAAAATCATATGATCCCTGACAAAGGAGGCTATTAGAAAACCACGTTTTCGTTTGCCAAATTGTTCCCCTATTTTTTGTTTCAACAAGAGATGGATATTGTTTGCTTCTTCATATTTAATTTTGTAAAGCATTGTTGTACATTATCTTTAGTATAAGGTATTTCTTGGACATCTTGGATTTTTTCGTACTTTGATTTTCGATCACAATTTTGATAATCCAACAACATCAACAAGTATGAAACCAATCAATGCTTTTGAGTGACTAGGCCTCTATTAAATGTGCAAGAGATAGCATATATATTACATATATAACGAATCTTTATATAGAGAGAGATTCGTCTTCATTCCAACGAGTATTCTTTGTTTTGGCTTTAGAAAGACACACTATTTATTTTACCCCTAAGTACATAGCGGGAAATCTTAAATATGTGTACAACATTACCTCCATTTGCTTCAAAAAGAGAAAAGCCGCTACTAACTCAATGTGTCCTGCAGATTGGTTGCTGTAATATTTTTTATTTGGATTATTGATTCTGACAATTTTGTTCAAAACTCTGAAAAGTCAGAAAAGTCTTCCTTTCTTTGTGTTGATTTGTTGAAACAACATTATTTGTTCACATCCAGGAGTTGTCAGATTGAAAGTGAGTTCAGAGAGTGGACGGCAGTATTTGATGGGCTGATTTAGATTTAGAATTGACAGCATTAACATGACTGCTTGTTTCACTTTCAGGAGCGTCGCAAGGAGGAGGAGCAGAGGAAGGCTAAGGAGGTGTTGCTGAGAAGACAGAAGGAAGAGAATGAGGAGGAAGATAGAAGGTGAATGACCCACTCTGGAACAGTGCTCTGCGCTAGGATATGAACACAATTAGTACCTGGCTTGATACTGCATAATGTTTTAAATATAAAATGCCCATCTTCTATGGATATTGTGGCACTTTGTTACAGAAGAAATCAAGATGCATAAGTTGAAACATTATTGCCATCATATTACATGTATTATGATAGAAGTATCTTATGCAATTAATACGTGTATCTGTCTTAACAGGAAATTACATTTGAAAATGTCTGAACGTATGTCCAGTTGTGTATGGAATATATTTGCCTAGTTTTTGTCAAGTCTGTAAGAATAACTTCATTATGACATACATGTGTTGTCATAAAATAGCAAGTTGTTTTGATTACTATCTCTTGATGGAAGATTAGAAAGTGATTTACTAATTATGATTACTATGTCTTGATGGAAGGTTAGACAGTGATTTACTAATTATGGTGTTTGCAAGCAGGCTACAGTTCAGTATACAAACATGTTTCAATACATTTGACAGAAACGAGGACAAACTGGATCGCTCCACTGTGAAGAATCTCATCGGCCGCTCCCAGAGCATCAAGATGACAGTTCGGCCAGACGGCTCAAGGACAGACATGCATAGAGCTGTCAGCTTCAGAGTTCGTCCTGACCAAGCCACCTCCCCAACTGTGTCACTGCAGAAGGCAACCAACTTTAGACAGGTCAGTAGCATTTAATTATTAATGAGAACTTTAGATTTATGTCAGTGTCATTTATTACTCAGCAATTGAGATTTAATTCAGTGTCATTTATATAGAATGTCTTAACAGGTTCCTTGATTACTTATACAATGTACGGACAGATGTTTCAGTTACTCTTCTTTACTAACTCACTTTTATATTCATGTTCTTTACATGATCATGCATAAAGTTTGTACTATTACTTACATCAGTGTAATGCTTTAGTCTTCCACTCTAAGACATTTTAGTAGCTTAGTGTATGTAGGCCTAGATGTGTTCTGTTCATGATTTTGTAAAATTGGACGAAAACCCTTTGAAATACCTGTGAACAAACTCTACTGTCTCCTCACACAGATGAGCACTGAGGACCAGCCATCCTCCCCCTTGTCCGAACCCTCCCGATCCCCACCCCCTCAAACCGTCTCGGAGGAACAGGATTCTTTCGCCCTGCCTTCCGCTGCCCCAGACACAAGCTCCCTTGGAGAGGAGGAGGAGTCATCTGCCCCAGATCTGCCTCAAGCCCCGCCCCCTGTGGCCCGGTCTCTGCCCCCTCCCCTGCCTAGCTCCCCTCCCAGACAAGCCAGCCCACCTCCCAGTGGTGGATATGGCATGAAAGGCGGGCTCTCCCCGCCACTCAGCCCTACCGGCATGATGCAGAAAAGGGTGGACATGGTTAGTAGCATCACAGAGACGAGAGTTATGGATTTATGTATTCCTTTATTTAGTCACTTAGTACACCATGCAGTGTGGGCAGACAACATTCAAGAGTATGATGCTGTACAGTGAATGAGTGACTTACTCACTGTTTACTACCTTCACGAAGGAAACAAACTGAAGATGTTACAAACACTAAACAATGTGATATCTCTTATGTCTGTTCAATTGTTGCAATCTGATTGCCCTATACACAGAAAGATGAATCTTAAGGGGTTTACTTTAAAAGTAATTCTCTTTCTGCTATACACATATACATTATCAATTTCATTATGAGAGCAATTTGTCAAGACAGATTATATGAAATCCTGACATTCTTTCCGGGCTCTGGGCTAACAAACAGATAACCCTGGTTCGAATCCCTGTGTGAGGGAATATGGAAATCAGTCATGTGGGCAATTTATATGTTTATCCACCCATGGCTAATCATTAATCATTAATGGGTAAGTCCTGAGGCCCTTTGTTCCACAAGGAATCAAGTGGTATAAGTCAAGTAAGTCAGTGGGTAAGTCCTAACTGTATCACTAGGCCTGTAACAATTTCCATTCCCCCAGATCAAAGAAGACAGTAAGAAGTCGAAGCGGACTCCCAGTTTCAACATTCGCCGCCGTACCCGAAGCTTCAAGGACAAGTACAAGCTCCCGGACAACCTGCCGCCAGCAGAGATCGAAGGAATGGTGGACAGGAAGCAGGAGCTGCAGGCAGGAGGGAAGAAAGCAACCATCAGGTCTTGGAAGAATTACTACACAGTCCTCTTTGGACAACTGCTCTGCTTCTTCAAAGACAAAGAGGGTGAGAAAACTCAAACTGGACAAAGTTAACATAAGTCTAACTAAAAAGTGTTTATTGTCCAACTCAGTTTTGATCTTGATGTTTAGAATATATGTTTTTGTCACACAATTATTCCTTAGTCAATGTTTATAGAGTTAGCCCATTGAAATGATAGGCCTTACTTGAATTGGTTTGTAAGTGTGGGCAGTTTATATGGCTAATCCAATCGGAGACAGACAATTAATACAAAGGACCCACATTTTACATGACTTATTGTACTACCAGAGGTGGAAAAAATTACTTAAATTCAAACACTGAAAAATGAAGAAAGAATTTTAAAATGTCCACAAACTAATATATGACTCTTGTACTAAAGCAAGACTTGTCTACTCCCAGTCTATGCTACCAGAGGTGAAAAACTGACCTAAATTCAAACACTGAAAAATGAAGAAAGAATTTTAAAATGTCACCAAACTAATATATGACTCTTGTACTAAAGCAAGACTTGTCTCCTCCCAGCCTATGCTGAAGGTCAGGCAGCAGCCCCACCAGTCAACATTCACCGATCCATCAGTGAAGTGGCCTCGGACTACACAAAGAAACAAAACGTCCTGCGACTGCGAATGAGTGATGGTGCAGAGTTCCTCTTAGAGTTTACAAACTCTGAGGCCGTCAAGCAGTGGCAGGCCAAAATTCAACACTTTGCTGGTAGGTGGCCTATGATCATTAATGTAGGGGAGGAAACCGCTGTGTGACTTAGGGCCAGGCTACACAGATGAAAATGTGCCTTTGGTTGTTACAGTTACACTGTTAGGAAGGAAGAGATTGTATGATTTATGACTTGAGAATGAAAATGTCTAAAGCTTCAACATTTCAAAGAACAATTCGTTTTAATTGTCAAACACTGACTTTTCAAAGGCTAATTGAATGTGTCACATGCGCATGTTTGTTGTGATTTGGATTTTCTTTGTTTTTCACCAGAAAACTGTGTTCACTAAATGCGTAGTGAGAACAAGAAACAAAAATTTTGCGGCACGATTTTGTCACATATTCTTTAAGATTTCAGTAAGATACTCTTGATTGTAAGTCAACACAAAGTTGTAAAATTGTGCAGTTGACAAAATGTTTCACAAGTCTCATATCTCACCATTCTGCTTGTACTAACACTGCTCATTTGAGTTTTCATCTCCCCTTCCTGCATCAGTAGGCCCTGTATTATTTCAATATTAAAGACTGTTTACCATCTCGGACTTTGGAGCATGTAACCATTGTCTTGACACTATGACTGCAAAACTTACCCCTCGGAAACAGATATGAAGTAACATTATGTAAAGCCTTTAATACATTCATAGCAGAAGTATAGGCATATTATTTCATTTCATTTGAAGCACATGCTTTAAACCACATCAATAATGTATGAATGCACATGTACTATGCGGACAACCCCTTATTCTAACTCACATTACTAATGACAAATTGTGTTTTGTCAAACTGTGAGTGTATGTGGAGTTCACTGTACAGTTTAGTTTCTCAATGTTTCCAGTATGTTTTTATTTATATTTTATTTTCAGCAAATGTTCTGATTAAATTCTTGTTAAGAGGCCAAACTGGCTATTAACACTGACTGTTATGGTGTTGAAGTCAATCACACAATTTCCACAAGTGTTTGACTATTGATAAATTACTTTTATTTATAGTCCCTTAGACTCTTGTCTGTGTGGCACAGAAAATGATAACACCTCACTTCCAAGTTTTTTTTACGAGGTAAAATGATTCTCTTTTTGTGCACGTACTTACATATGAAAACCTCCTATTGAACGAAGAGGACAGAGGACTTGTACATACATCAGCAGAATTTCAACCTCTATGTATTCTTAACAATGATTTTCAGCTCAAGATTCAATGATTGACGTCCTGACTTTGGTTCAGGCAGAAATTCAGCATGATGAAGGTGAAGGTCAAGGCACTTGCGGGGCCTAGGCATATTATTACTGTGGACATAACTCTTTGTTTTGGGTGCCTTAATACTTTGCAGTAGTTTGGGTTGGTGTGAAGTTTCTCTCCTTAGCCAAACCTGACCACTGAAGAATTGATTTGTGTCATGTGTAAACATAAACAGAAAACTACAACTTTTGCATGTCATGTTAGTTCAGTCATGTTTTTCTCTTTAGATGAGTCTCATCATAGAAGAACAACTCTTCTTGTTTTTTTCTTTTTTGTAAGTACATGTATTGGAAATCTTGGATTTCAAAGCTGCCTGAAACTAGCTTCAGACAAAAGAGATTCTGTATTTTTTGTATCTTTCTTTTTGTTTTTTTGTAATTGTGTCTTTTTTAAAACAAAAATAATGATTGTTTTAGTTTACGGTCAGGTTTGGCTATGATTTATGTCTTTAGTTTGTCTTTTGTTTTCAGTTTTCAGCTTTAAGTGGTGATTGTGTCTTCTTTTTCCTTGTACTCTTTAAAAAGTCTTTTGATTTTCATCTTGCTTTTTGTTTGTTTGTTAAAGTGCAATAGATTTTATCATGAAGTGCTATTGACCTTTGTTTTTTTAAATATACAATTGTTAATTTTTGTTGCAACTGGCTATTGTTCCTTTTGTATTCTTTTTTAAATTATTTATTTATCTTTTAAAGTTGTTTTCTTCTCTCTCATATTACACGTATCAACCAAAACCATCTTTGTTCAGTGTCTCTTATTTTGAAGATGGATGTTTCTTTTAGTGTTGTTGTCTGTCAGTTTCTTTTCTATTGTTCCTACAACTTTGTCCTACATTGTATTTGTATTTTGGCAGCTAGTATTGTAGATCTAGCTAGCCTACTTTCCAAGTGAAATATATTTTGAATTACATATACATGTATCTAATCTGTCACATAACCTTCTTGCTCTTTCTTACTTGTCATACATCCAACACTACTCACAGAGCTTGTGGCTTTATATGAAATTAAGCAATCACTGTGAAATAACAGAACAAATATTACTGGAGATGCAAAATTGCAAATTTCATTTCATTTGTCCCCTCACTTGAAGTCTGCATAAGCCAATGTGTCTCTACACTCGTTTCCTTTTTATTTACTGTGCAAATTGTCTGGAGAAAAAAAAATGAAAGAGAAAATGGTCAAACCTGCCATAAAATCGTAACAAGGATGATGATTCATTGTTATTTTATGATTATATTCATTGCTGCATTGTTTTCAAACTGTTCATGTTTGCTCTACTTTCATTTTCTCATTAAAGAATATTTTCATAACATTCATGCCTTCTTGCTTTTGGTTTTTAATTAATCATTAACTATCGTAGGGCAACTTTTGTAGGTGTCTTTTACAGCAAAAAATATAAGAAAGATAGTTTTCATTGTAGCTGTTATCGCTTTAACGCTGTGAATAGTGTTACATGATTGCATGATATGCTGTAATGCGCACTGGGAATGCATCATATAAAGGTGTCTGTTATTGTCATGGCTTATTCGGGTTTTTGCTTTGTTGTATGGGCTGAAAGTGCAAATCATGCCGTATTCTTTACACTCTTTATTTACACTCTATCAGTCTGTGACACATTTCTTCATAGTTTTTGTTCTAGATAAGGAGCAACACAAATAATTCATATCTGGTGATGGGTTTTCTTTTTTGTTGGTCAGTAATTTTAGCTTCAACACTATCACTATGTAGGCCTATTTTATTGCGTTTTTACCCTTTATCAATATTAATTAATCTAAACGCAAAAAAATCTAAGTAATGGATGGAGTAACAGACATAATGAGTTATGATCTTTTAGTCCCTTGATGATGATAATGATGATGATGATGATGATGATGATGATGATGATGATGATGATGATGGTTATGATGATGAAGATAGTATCAGAAGAAGATGATGATACGACAATGACCGAATATGTTCTTTATTGGTCCAAGAAGTTAGAAGGTATAATTTGCACTTTCATTATAAACATATCAATTTAAGAAAGCAACAAGATGTTTACTGATCATCATGATTTTTAAACCAGAATTCATGAATGTTTCATGTGCCAGGATGAATGTTCTTTGTAGAAAAGTATAAGGGACTTGTAGAGTGCCTGTGCATTGATGTTGTAAAAGCTTCAACTAACCAAGTAGATGTAGATCTAATCAGCCATATCTTCATTTGAGTTTGGTAAGCCATTTATTTTCAACACAATCCCACTTCTTCCCTATTTCATACACATATTTGTTCTTCTTCAGGCCAAACCTTTTCTAAATTGAGCACTTCGTAACCTGCTATTTCAGTAATTGAAAATTATTAAGGAAAAATGAGTGAAAAAGAAAAGATTATAGTGTCAAAAGTCTTACTTTCTTTCTGATTTGCTGAAGAAATGTTAAAAGTACAAATTTCCATAAGATTGCATTTTGTATCAAGCAAATTGTTTTCATGCCCTTATCTCAACATAAACCCGTCCCCTTCCCTTCCTTTTGACCTTTCATTCATCTAGTTCAAGCATGTTATGTTGAATATGCATTTTCAGTGAATTTGTGAACCTATGATGTTTGTTTTATTTCATACACAGCTCATTGTCATTCTTGAGCTTTCCCTATTCCCCCCCAAAAAAAAATAATGACATCAATTATATATTCAACATGATTTTGTAATAGTTTGCAAATTTCAACTCTAGCCCACAACATTCCCTTCGTTTTTCTGTTTGGAAGTCCTCTTTTCTCTTTGCTTATGTATATATCCTCTCCAATGACATAATGCCTATACAAAGTCAATAGCTTTGCTTTCATAACCCTGTGTATTGTTGTTGTTTTTCAAAAACTTGTTTAATACATCTAAAGTTAAAGAAATAAATTACAAATCTATACTCATTCATTGGCATCATATTTGAAGCATATTGTTATGTTTTCACCACTCATGGTTTCTTGCACAAAGAGGAAATATCCACACTTTTAACTGAACTCCAATCTGAATAATTCATATAATGATATTATGATTTCTTAACAAGAGTCTTTTCACCATACTGATCCACAAATCTAATCCATTTTGACATCTTTCGATCAGCACATCTCAAACATCCTTTAACTCGAGTAGGGCTATATATTGCACGTCTCCGACCCACTTTTCACCCCATTTCACTCACCCCAAACCCTAACCCTCTCACTTTATCCTTCCCACCCCTCCCTTCACTTAGACTTGGACCCGTCTGATCAGTTCTCTGAGCGACACCCACCTTCACGAGAGTTGAGCCCTGCCCCTCCATCAGCCCCGCCTCCTGTGGACACACCCACCCATCACCATCAACATGGGATGCCCCCCAAGCCTCCACCACGCACCACCGAGCCTCGGCCAGATCACCACGCAGAAAGCCCCAGGGTCAGCTCTCTCCAAGGGGATGAGAAATCTCCGCCTCACTCGAGAAGTCCTTCAAACAATTCTGGTAAGTTCTTGTTCCTTGAATGAAATATGAGAAAACTTTCGCTAATACATGAAAGATCTTATTCCAGAAATTAGAAAATACAGGTATATCATGAAGTGTTTAACATCTATCATGATTATGTACCCAACACATGAAAGATCTTAAATAAAATTCCTTTGAACACTTTAGTGCAGACAGAACTGGATTGTTCAGCATCTTTGAAAGAATGGAAATCGTAAATAACTGAAGCATTAATTGACTGGAAGATCACTACTTTTGCGATTGATCATTACATGGTTTCATTTTTTCTTTTTACAATCTTGATTTCATGCAAAATTGTTCTTAAATTTCACCTGTAGTTGTTGTGTTCACTCTCAAATGCTGTATCACACTCAGTTCATACAAACCATATTAACATCATATTTTCTTCAAATGTTCACTCACTCTGAGACAATGAGATGCCATTGATATAATGTCTACAACAATGCATGCCTTCTGAATGAATGTCATCATTTTGACTGCAATGTGGAATATCATTTCCTCTGATCCTACGATCCATATGATGACACAAGTCTTTCAATTCATTGAGGTGTTGTCACAATTCACCTTTCATTCTCGATTGAATTGTGTGTGTGTCAAATTTCACTGTTTAGATTCAGAGGACGACATGTTGGAGCCACTTAGGGTATTGCCTTGCTTGATTGTGATTTACTAGACACATTACTTTGAGATATCACTTTGTATCACATTATGGTTGTTTCTATAATACACATTGTGCCACTTGTGAGCTTTTCTTATTTCTTGAGATTGACATTAAATCTTAAAGTGTCGACAGCACAGAAATTCTAAACACAATTCACACAGTTTGAAGAGTGTAAAATTTGCACAGTATTTAAACATCTGGAGCTGGAGAATGACAAGGCAATTAATACCACCTGGTTTTAACTCCTTCTTTATTAGATAGTAAATTATTCACATAGACATACGTCAGATAGATGTATACTGATTTGATGCTTCTTGTATGAAACTAGCAGTAGAATTAGAAATGATAGTTCTGTTTTTCTTCTTCTTTTATCACCACTATCACAGAAGTAAGTAGGGGCAGATTACTGTAAAAAGAAAATTTCTTCTCCTTTTTATTCATTATTTTGGGTGACAGGAAATTTGTATTTTATCATATTATTTTTTTCAGGGTTTTTACTTTGATATTGATTTGTCTATTGCCTTTGATACACTTTCTTTTGAGCTTCTGTGTTTCATTTATTCTGGAAAAGGCTTTAAAGGAAAACCTCTTTCTTCAGTTATCATCCATTCTCTTCTCAGCATCTCGCAAGCTTACTGCAAAAGTATAAACATTGCAATAAAATTGAATCATTCTGGTATAATTGAAAAAAAATATGAAAAAAACTGTCATACATTTCAGACAAGACATCTTATCCATAATTTATAATTATCATGTTGGCCTAGGCTTAGAGTATTGCTACCACACATTGATGCTTTGTTTAAAAGCCAGACCATTTTCATTTATTTTTAAAGATCAGATCACATTTTCTAGCAGTGTAACTGAACATCAACTTCTATGAAAGATCTCAACTTCTCACCTTCTTCGATTGGATAGAACTTGACAATGTTGTTTGAATAATACTTATCTGTGTACCAAGGGACTAAACGATCTGTGTCTTGCTTTTCTCTCAGTTTAAGAAGAATGGTAAACACAATATATAGAGCCATTCTCTGTGTAGCAATAATTTGAAAATAATATTTTCTGTGAGCTTTGGTAGCATTGTGTGTTTGACTTGTCCTCAACTTATTCTATGTTGTTAAACCATTACAAGTACCTCAGTTTTTGTCCTCTTTTTGTCCTTTTCAGTTTTTCTATATTTTCTCCAATCCATATGCATGCTATTCAGTTCCTCAAAGAAGAATTTGTTTTTACAGCCTCCACAAGGTTTTTGTTTTTTAAATCTTATATGAGTCACCTTCTTTTATTACGAATTATGTTTTTGGTCAATATAAGAGATTTTATGATTATAATTTTAACATTGTTCTGAAGCTTACATGTTTGTAATTGAGTTTCAAAATGTCATGATTATACATTACTTTTCAACAGCAAAATTTAAAACAACAAAACAGAACATCTCTTTAAGTTTAAGACTATAAATAAGCGAAATGCAGTGGATGAATTAAGAGAGATGACAAAAATGAACTCCATGCAATATTTCAACTGTCTTTCCAATCCTCTCAGTCTACTTCTATATATAAAACAAATTACTTTAGAGTGTGTCTAATCTTAGCGACTCTTTTTGCATCCACAGACGAAGACTATCACCACCACCCTGTAGCTGACTCTTCACTAGGAGAAAAAGGTATGGTGGTACAGACGAATAGAGCGGGGGCCGCTCATCAAATCTCAATTTTTCGTATTGAAGCAGGCCTGTTTAAAGTTATGCATGTTCAAACACTTTTCAAAACATATTGAAGGAAGTAGGCTTGTGATAGTCCCTGAAAGTGAAAGAGAAACCTTTTCATGATTTCGGGTTTGAGTGAGAGGTATGACGAGAAACTCGTCATCTGGTTTGGCCGTTCAAGTTGGCCAGGTTGTTGGGTAGAGACCAGATTATGAGCATTTGAATAGTGCCAACAACTCTATTCAATAGATTCTGCAGAAAAATCAATTGTTGCAGAAATGGCATGAATAATTTTCAAAGTTAGCCCTAAATTGGATTATTCTTTGGTGATAAACTTGTTATAAACTATGTATGCCTATACTGGTAAAATCACTTTTCTGTATTATGAAGTTTGTATGAAAATGTTCTCCGACTATTTAGATTTTGTACATTGTCTGGGTCTTCATATGCATAAATGTCCTTTTTTTCATAATCTGATTCTCTCTCTTTTTTTGCCCCACAGATTCGTCGTTCGATGAGGATGTTCAGGTTAGTAAAATCAACAAAGTGACAAAACATATTAAAGTTTCAATGACAAAGATCATAATTTGCAATTTCATGTTTATTTCATCACATGTTTTTTTCAACTATGTAACATTACATGTCTAATCACTGAGAGTAACTATTATTAAAACACTTTATAAAAGGGAATACAGATTTCCTTACACTGTAAAAAATGATTGCAGATATTAGTCAAAGTGGAAGGGAGGGGATGGGTGACACTTTAGTGTTATTTAGTCTTTACAATCACAATACGACTACGAGGAGGAAGGCTGATATTGCTTTATAGGTTCTCTTAAAAAAAAAAAACAGTTATATAACAATGTAAATATCTTTTTAAATCTCCAGTTGCGGAGTAAAGGTAGCTCCAACTCTAGCAGACCCACCTCAGAGGTCAGCGGAGCATCTCCCCACGATGATGCGCACGAGAAGGAGAAGAGGAAACACCACAGTGTGTTTGGCTTCCTCAAGAAAAAGAAGGACAAAGACCACAAGGAGCACAAGGAAAGAAAATCTACTCAAGTATAGACCGCAAGGGAAAAGTAGAGATACACATGAAAGTTGTCCTGCAATTGGACATGTGACTAATGATGAATATTTAATTGCCATAGAAACATTTGTTTGTTTTCCCACTTGTGAGAAAAAATGTCCGTTCTGATTTCTCCAATTTTTCAAACTGTTCAGTTTTTTGTTTTAGATACAGGAAAATTCAAAATATTCTCAGCTTCTTTGCCTTCTTTGTGTATACATAAATCTGTTGTCGTTCTGCAATGGTTGTTATAAAGCTTCTTTGAATGTTAACTATAGAGGATTCTTTTTTTAAATACTTATCTCATGAAGCAATTTAGGCTTGTTGATGATGATACACAATATAAATGTGATGCTTGAAAGTAAAAATATTAGGAACTTTTGCTGTTGTTTCTTTCTTTCTTTAATTGCAATGCGCAAATAACCCTGATATAACATTTGTTGGCTCACTTGGATTAATAGAGCACATACATTCCTTTTATTGTTGAAGATTCGCAAGACTACCCATACGTCCACATAAATTATTATGAACATTCTGGCTCATTTTCTTATTTGTACGCCTTCAAATAGATACACAGTCTTATCATATTAATGACTTTAGCTGAACTTTCACATGATCTAAAGCCTCACCATAATTCTGTATATTGTCATACTTTGATGTAATTTATGCAAGATAGCCTGTTGTCATGGTAACAGACCAGTTCTCAAAGTGTTGTGACTTCCAGGGAACAAGAACAATCTTGATTTCTTCCACCAATCTGTTGTTATTCATTCTCAATTTGACAATGTATTGTCAAGGGAATACTGTACATATACACACTATGATGTGTAGGCTATATTATTTTCTCAATCAATCATATCCCCTTATTCACATTTCTTTTATAATTGTCTTCCTGGTCTGTTTGCTTCTCTTCCAAACAAATGAGCTATTCTGTTAGTTTAAAGGTTGACCTAGTTATCATCAAAGTATGCAAGAGAATTTACACAAATCATTATTTAACTTTAGTACTAAATTTTCTGTTTATGTTCCTATCTCATTTCATCTGCAGTTTAAAAAGATCTTATTTCATTTTCTGTATGTTGATGATAGTGTGCTGAAACGCAAGATCCGTCAAAACATTATTTCAGAGACTGGCTTACTCGCTAATTTGTCAATGGTTTATAAGTGTTTTTGAAATGCTTTTTTGCTCTTTTCATAGCGTCACAATCAATGTTGCCCATTGTTGTTATATTCAAGTTATGCAAGGATACAATATCATCTTCCGTTCAATGTTTGATTTCAGACCCTTGCAATCATTCCTCTATGTTTTGTACTAATACAAATAAATAATTGTAATGACATTCTCAAAGAACAAATAAAACGTATTTATATATTGAAGAACTAGCAACAATTTGAATCAATAATTTGTATTTAACCCTTTAGTTCTCTTTTTCATAAGCTTATAACCGTGCAATTATTACAATGAAACGATTAATGGGAGTTCATTATTCTATCAAACCCACTGAAATTGAACAAAAGAGAATAAGGAGTCTTGTTCAATACAGATGCAAAAATGTCAATGATTATTTTTGATTGCCTCAGTGCATCTGGAAAACAAATTCACAAACAATTTTCATCATATCATTATATCTTTGAGAAATTGCTTTTTTGTTGTTGTCTTTAGTCAGCCTGTAATAGTATGTTGTGTGTTGGGTTAGTGAGTTCAGGAATACACCCGAACCTGATTTGGAGTTGTTGATTGTAACATTCCATCCAAACTCAAGGGAACATCAATGCTTAGCATCACCTTCTTGACTGTGTCTTTTCTTTGAAGTAATATATATCAATATGCCTAGTGATTTCCTGGCATAGACTTTATGACTTTTGTATCCACTAGGTGTGAAGTTTTTGTTGTTGTTGTTAACTTTTAATGTGTACCTAAAGAGTATAGTAAAGAAAGACTTTTGTCTTTCTTTTGTAGAATGTATCCTAAGGTGTTTAGTTTTTGGTTGTTTTTTTTACCCCCTCATTTCTTGTTTACTCCCTCATTTCTTTTTTACTTTAGATTTTAGCAACAATTCTCGAATCACAACATTGCCTAATCTCATTGCTAAAGCTTCACATGTCGTTATTGTATACAACTACAACTACAACACCACAGTGTCACCTCTAGCCTCAAAGCCTCCTTGAAGCTATCATACAACTGTTTGCAGCTTCTGAGATCAAGAAGAACTAAGCAAGAGTTGCATTTTTGTTGAAGTTGTTTAGTGAGTAACTAACCACTGGTGACTACATTATGTAACACCTGTATGTCTCACATACATATACTATATTATATATTATTATATATTACTGCATAACATGACCACATACATGTTTGGAATTACATATTCTGACAGATAAACTATTTACAAGAGGAGATTCAGAGTGTGTCGTTTTTTTCAAATGTTTGTGTTTATGTTTTAAGGCATTTTTTTTTGTTTGTTCATTTGTCTGTTTTTTTGTTGTTTGTTTGTTGGCTGATTGGTTGGTCGGTGATGGTCATGCGAAGGGATTTTCTGTACCATCTTAGATTTCTTTTTAACGAAGAGAAATCAAGATATGAAGAAGTTAACCTATCACAGCTTCCATCCCTTGTATATATAGATATAGATATAATTTATATAGCACTTTCCCCCGCCCCACTCAAAGCACTTTACAGCTACTGGAAGGTGTGTCAATCCCACACACAAAGGAGGCAATATGCTTTATCCCACTGACCAAAGAGACCAGGAGCTGAAAGACAGTCTGATTGAGCACTAAAAGAAACCAGTGATTAGTCAGTATTTCACCGGATGACTGAACTTGTTAATTCGGAACTGGATACCTAAGGTAACCTACTTTTAACTTAAGCCATTGGCACTCAGCCCTCCAGATATATATAATATCAGTGTGGATGTTTACCTTCTTTTAAAATGTATTTCAGGTCTACCTACGAACGATGAGGCCTCAAATTATATGGATATTTCTGTTGCTTTTCGTTGTGTTGTATAGAAGTGAAAATGAGAATAGAAAATGCAAAGATAATATTCGAAAAAATAATGAAGCTTTTGACCCACAAACTCTCCCAGCAACTAAGAATAAAGGACTGACGAAATGCTATATATGGCCAGTACTTATGTGGGCATCAGAAGCGTCTCGAGGCCGCTGAGATGTAGATATACCGCAGGCTAACTAGACGTCATGGAAAGACAAGAAAACAAATAGCCAAGTCATGAAACAGCTAGGTACAAAGGAACCAGGCATGATGAAAAACAATAAAGAAGCTATGGACATTTAAGGGGGCACGACACCCTTCAAAGAGTCGACACCCTATCATTGAGGGAAAAAGTGAAGGCAAAAGAGGCAGAGGCAGGAGGCGAACAAGCTGGATAGAGAAAAAAACAAAACATAGAGGAGACGACCAGAATGAAGATCAACCAGTGCGGCGAGATGGCGAAAGATCTCGACAGAATATGGAGATCCATGGCATCCAACCTTCTCAAGAAAATGGAACCCGAGTGAAGGTGGTGAAGTTGTTTACATTTCTTCTACCACGACAGTCTAAGAGTGCAATGACCAGATGGCACCAAATGCAATATTTGTGATCCGGATTGACATTCCAAAACCAACCAACTGGATTTGGCAAAGATTACGGTAAAGCGCTAAGACTCATGCCTCGGATCATATTTCATACAACAATCTGGTAATTGAATTCGTAACGCTTTGATGGCTACAGCAGCAGGATCTGACGTCTTTAGGATAAGGCACGATGGTTCTCGAGTGCACGGCTGATCAACGATGCGACTTGAGTGGATTTGCCTCCAGGCGATTAACGTCAATCTCGAGGTGTTATGAACTGAGAGACCTACAATTAGGTCTAGTAATCATTTCAGTTAATCCGGAGGAGATCAATATCTCCAGTGAGAATTTAGGAGTCTTGGCTGTTACAACATACGTACCAGTATTTCATGTTCGAATAGCGAGGCCTATATTTTGAGTCCCAGCATAAGGCTTCACTTCACAATGTATGACAAGTACAAATAAACTCGATACCTGCTAGTGAGTGTAGAACATAGGCCAATGATTATATCATTGGTGAGAATAGAGAACATTCATCAGGTATACAAATAAGGACAAACCCCTCTCCTGTTATGAGGTCATGGGGCTTTATGGCCCAATCATCATACAATGTATAGATTATTTCTTGTCACATTTAGACCATAGAATAACTAACAGTAAATTCATACTCACATTTATTTGGTACAAGTATTTTTGTTTCGACTGTACATTTTTGTAACGGATGGAAGCCATAAAGATGGGTAGCCCTACATGTATAATTTACTAATTTCATCACCAGCTCTTTCAAACATATATCAACTATGACGCAACAAAGTAAATTAGCCTGTTTTAAATCAAGTTACATGCCAGTTATTGTTATTGCTATCTCCTTGTTGCAAGGCCTTCACATGTCCCTTTGATATTGGGGCACGATCGATCATTCGGGGCTTTTACACACACAAAGAAAGAAAGAAAGAATGAAAGAAAGAAAGAAAGAAAGAAAGAAAAATTCGCGGTGGGAGAGGATCCCTTAAAATCTTTACAACATTGAAATTTGATACAGCAAAGCCCCCGGGGCATAATAAGAAGATCCTAAGGAGTTTATAGGCTCACTTTGACACACATCCAAAAACATTTACGTAAAACACACGTAACACAAAGCACGTGACCTGGTCCTCTAAGAAAACTGGCTTAATAGTGTCGTCTTCCATGACAAATGATGTCAATACGTTGTTGGCACGGAGTGGCGTGTCGAGACGGACGCTCCAATGATTTGGGCAATTAAACTACAGGATCACATTGTGCGCAATCGGGATTCCAACAACAAACGGTCTTTGTGCGAACACAGATCACGCAACATCGATTGCAAAGTGTTGTGGCACCTGGGGTCACCTCATTACTCTAGCAAAGACGTATTATCATAGTCACTGGCGCGAGACGTGACTGTAAGAGCAGTGCGCCGTGCTCCAGCTCGCGGCACGGCGTGGTCATTACCCCAATAACCCGCTATGCAAACCATAACGGAAAGCCGAGGGTGTCCGGGCGGGATTTGAGTCCAATGTGCAGTAAGCTCGCAGTCTAATCCGCAGTGACAGGGCGACTAGCTGTCCCATAGTGTCCCATACCGCAATCTCAACACTGCCTGCCAAGTGAGCTGCCGAGATCCCAGTGAAAACAATAATTTGGCAGGGGAAATTGCTTCGTACATTCACTGTGTGCTTCTATTCTTCCCTTTGATTGAAGAGACAGGTGAATTGTACCAGGAGACTATGGGGATTATGTTTTCCTAAAAGATGAGCTCAATTTGCTGACCCGTATTATGTAAGTAGGTTAAGGAATAGTACTTAAGGCTGGTGAATTCCTGAGCCTCGTTACACGCCTTCACTACGCTTTGGACTGCTTCATATTCAGAGGGAAAATGTACTGAAATGATTGCTTTCTCCACTGGCAAGTGTTTCAGGATTCATGTGAAATTGTGATCTGCCGTTTTCTCTCTAACGCTTCTAAATCGTATTAAGTTGAAAGCAGCATTGCCATGGTTCTGAATGATTTTATATACCAAAAACTTGGACCATAATCAGTGCCCTACAGACATCAAAACTCTCACATCTAAACGTTACACTATACCAAGGTATACACATTTATGGAAGGGGAAAAAAGCCAACAACAAAACTCAAAACAGTACGTATTTTTTTCAAAACGTAATGATATGGAAACCAGTTTTCATGTTGCCTGCTCATTCTTCATGCAGTCATTACATTTTGACCCATAGTGTCTTCAGACAGACGTGATTCTAGACTTTGTGTGACAAGTGCATACAAAATAACAATTTCACATTTTCTCGAACGAAAAGGATAGAGAACCCTGGTTTTGATGAAGATAGATTCGACACTTTTTCACTTCTTTCTTTTTTCTGTCGCAAGGTAAATACATGTACATCAAATCATGCAATGGGAATTAAATTAATCGTTATTGTTATGGATCTATTGAGTGGTGATAACCGATAGGAATCTACTCAATAATATCAGTATGCTGCAAGTCCAAGCTATAGGCATTAATCATCAACATGATTATGCGTTTGAAGGATGTACAATGCATTTACTTCAAGTCAAACATATTGATTAATATTATTGGTCACAAATAGTCTGATTCACACATTGGCAATGTTGTAATAAGCTGGTGTGAGTGGAGGCATTGATTGCAGAAACAAAGCTGAGGCAAAATGAGCAAATGTAGAGAGTAATCGATGACACAATATCTAAATTATCCACAGATGCCACTGAAATCCAAGTCCAAGTGCAGCAAAATGGACTGGCTGAGACTGTGATGCATTTTCGAGTACCCAGCGTTGAATCTTGCACAGGTTGTGTATCTTCATGAAGTGAGCGTCAATACACTTCACTGAAAGACCCACAAATCAGGTAGAATCGTGTTTCCCTGTCTTGGTGTGTGTGTGTAGCAACTAAGCAAGTCACCATGGGGGACATGGCAGGCCTGCCCGCCCTCAGCGACCAGAGGCTGATCCTCCTCCAGAAACAGTCTCGTCGAGTACGCAAGAAAATCACCATTCGTAATGACAAGTTGAAGACCCAAAAGACTAAAGTTGTCAAGATGGTAGATAGAAACATGGCCAGTGATAGCTATCGGTCGTGGCAGAAGGCGATGCCGCTCAAACAAAACCTCGCAGAAATCCGTGGAATTCAGAAGTGTCTGCGCAGGCGCAGAGAGTCGTCCACCCTTGAGCCTGAGGCTACTCCCAGGAATGGTGTGTACGACGGCGCGTCTCTGGACTCCATGAGATACGAGGTAGCGAATATCATCAGAGAGAAAAACCCTCGAGAACGAAGACTGCGCAAAGTAGAACGGATCAAGGAAAACGGATATCGTGATGGTCGGATCGTGGACTTCGATTATTCAATGTCTAAGTTCTCAGAGATGTTACAGAGGCCGACGGGAATCACCCGTGGTGAACGGCCCATGTCTTCTGCTGGACTCTTCGACTCACACTCCATGCCCTCACCCTTGCAATCACCGATGTTCACCCCTCCACCGCCCGACAGCCCAGCACAGTTCCGTTTGCCGCCTATTCAGGCTCGACGAAGCACCATCGCCAACACTTCCATCGTCACTCAACAACATCACAAACTGTCCAAACGATTTTTCGACACAAAGTCCAATCACAGTGACCCGTCCAATACAATGAAGCGCTCCATGTCTTTTGCTATTGCTAGATGAAACGCACATGACGCTTGATTTGACTTTGACATTGTATACACTCATTGACTTCAGACGTAGCCGAGGACAACATCAGAGTGTGATGACGAGTCAAACATAAGTTACTCTTTGCACTTCGAGATGCTGATTCATTCATTGGATTTGGAACCACAATGCGGGAAATGTGTCTGACTTCTTGGATACATGTACATCTAGGCGCTTTTAGTGTTAGCCCATCAAGTTGCCATGTCGTTTATTAACTCGCTGCGCTGTGTGGAGTGCTGGCAGGCCTACTTTTGCTTTGTTGTGCTTTGTTTCAAGTGTCATAGCCCTGTGCCTCCAGTAGGGCTGTTCGGTGGTCTTCATCAAGTTCCATTGTACCAGTGTTGGATCCAGTCTATTCACTCTACACTTCAGATTCTGTGGAAGATTGATGAAACGTTACTCCTCGTTTTTCTCCTTGTGGTGTCACGATGGACGGATACACAATTGATACATGAATGGAAATTACTTAGGATTTGCAAAATGGTTCTCTCTTGACCTTTGACAACATCAGTCAAAAGGCCGCATTCCTAATCATTGTTCATTTGTCTGTAGATAGTCACGTAGGTTTTGTCCCACCATCACATGGCTCATACAATGCATACCAGTAATGAGTCCTGCTTGTGGCTTGTAGGATGAATGTTCTGTGGTAAATTGATTCAACATTACTTGCTACTGTTCTTATGATATCGCGAAAAACGGAGCCGCTATATATTATTGTATAGTACATCAATAATTCTCCGTTGGATTCCATTGGATTTGCAATGTACATGATTCTCTTTTGACCTGTGACAATATCAGTCATAAAGCTACGCTTTCAATCATTGTTTATTTGTTGCGTCTGAGGAGCGAAACGCAGTTTTTGCTGTTGTCGTTTACATCGTGTTACATCCGAATGACTTGTAATAATCCACATATTATCTGAAAACACGAACATGCATAATAGGTTAGTTAGGGCCTATAGGTGTCTTCAGAAGTAAAAGTCAGTTATGGCATTCATATTGTTCGTTCAGATTTTTCACGGTTGCTGTGGATGTTCTCACATGCCCTTAGACCATTGAACCCCAAAATACATTTAACACTTCCAAGTTCATTTTGGTCTACCCAGTTCTGGAATACTTCATCACATCTATTGATGGTCTCGTATCCTCTTTCCAAAATTGTTTCTGGGCAATACAATGCAAGATGGACTGTGTATCGAGGATGGGTATGGCACATTGGGCATGTTGGTACATGTATGAAGGAAGACCACATGGGAAAAGAGGCACATGTCATCAAATATGATTTCTTCAATCTCCATTCACTTACAGCCCATCGCCCAAAGTTCAACTTGGATATGTACAAATATCAGATGATTCTTCCCATGGTAAAAAAAAACCAACCCGCAGAACTATTGAAAATTTGAATTTGAAATCTCCAAACTGAAGAATTGTGACATGTCTCCGTGTAGTCTTCGTACGATTATTGTGGTTTGGGCCAAGACAAGCTACATATAATGTAGACCCTATATAGCCCCCTGGAGATTGTCCAGTCCACAGGCTCAGCCGTCCTTGAATCAAAGCGCCTATTAGCATAAGGTCGAACGAGAAGATGAGTAAATTGTTCGGGTTTCGGTCACGGTTTATCAGCAGAAGACGAGAACTCCGTCGATTCCGTGGTCATTGAGTAAAGCGTTGACGACTGCACATCAGATGGCAGCTCAGGCTGATATCTAATAATAGGTCGTGGTGGTAAGGCCCGCCTCGTACCTGCATATCCGGTTGAATTGACTTGACTTGACTTGACATATGGAATCGGTGGTTGTGGGGAGGCCGTCCCACTCTTACCTAGAAATAAAGGAGTTTAGGCATATACATGAGTTTTTGAGTCAATTTCTTATACCACCGTGCTCTCCTATTTCTTTATTACAGACGAAAATATCCATAGCATAACATCGCGTGGGGTTAGTCTATTAAGAGAAGACAGATGAATATTATATTGTTATTGATTCACGCACAGGGGGGGAACTCATGTCGGTGTACATGGGGTAGAGGCAAACATACATGAAGTGCAAAGTACATGAAGCTGACAAAAATACAATTGAGATATCGATACTTGCCCTGATGTTCGTACTTTGTACAAAGCAAATAAATTAAAATGTTTGTTCTACAACCTACAAGTTCTCTCATTTTTGCAATTCATTAAAGTTTGTAATCCTGTGAATATCAAGCCAGTCATCTATCTTCACTTCATTCTTTCTCTCTTTTTCATTTACGATTCGATTTGCATTTCTCTCGTTCTTTCGTCCTTTCTTTCTCTGGACTCCTGTCTATTTCATCTCTCTCTCTCTCTCTCTCTCTCTCTCTCTCTCTCTCTCTCTCTCCCTCTCTCTCTCTCTCTCTCTCTCTCTCTC